>JABUQX010028732.1:0-7500 GCA_015478945.1 Trachelipus rathkii | reverse complement strand
CTTGGATAAATGAAACCGTATTATTATTAATTGTCATTATTATCAAACACGTCAATGAAGCCCATTGTGAACTATCCCATACCATCAGTGATAATACAAATGCAAACAACCATTAGTAAAGTTTTCTTTAAACTTCATCTTCAAATTTGAAGAATGATGAAATAAGATATCACATAATATATTAAGAATGCCACAAAAAATTGAAATGTAAAAAGACCATTAGGCCTCCAGTAATTTTTTTTTTCCCCCCAAGTCGAATTCAAAATAAACATGTAAATTGTGAGAAACATTTCTATTGATTTCCCGGAACAATTCCGTCTCTTTTAAAGCCCTGTGAAAGAATATTAAGAAGAAAGGAATTATTTATATATGAATAATATAAGAATATGTTTATTCAATTAAGAAAAATTACATTATTTCAATTTAAATCGATGAACTATTAACAATTAATAAAATAATAATTGCGAAAATGTAGAATTTTTTTTATATATATAAAAAAAAAAAAAAAATAGCCGTTAAACGAAATGAGTTTTCAAAAAAAACGTAAAAGCTCTCTTAAGGTTGGTTCTGATCTACCTTGAATGAACGTGGGATTTCGCTAAGATTTTAACTGCCTTAAATGTACCTACACAAAAAAAAACTAACTAGCTTTCCTAATTACCAATTTCCATTAATGATCTATTTACGAGGGAACTAGTGTAAAAGTAGCCTGAAGGAGCTTTCATAATTATTGGTCTAAAAGTGAAAACAATGTTAGAGTGAGAGACCTCACGATACGTTCAGGAAAATTATTTTTTGAAAATTGTTAATCATGTATAAATTCTACGTAAATATTAATTTTTTTTTTTTTTTAGGATTCGTACAATAAAATAAAAACATAAGCTTAAACTTCATATTAAATCTATACTCATTAAATTGAAATATTTTAACTCGTGTGTTCACATCTTTTTTATGATTGTTGATTTAATTGAAATAATATTTATAATTTTGTCAACTTTTGTAGTCCGTACACTTTAAGCGGAGGATCCAATATTGGAGATTTTGGGACCCCATTTTAGCCCACCTAAAAATGGACTATAAAATTCTATGTCAGAAAATTTAATGGGAAAAAAAAGCAAACCGCAGCTTTTTTTGACCTCTGAAACGTCATTTTCGGCTGTTTTTCTGTGTCTGTATTCATTGTTTCTGGCGTTCACTTTTTTCAGAATATTAATTTTCAGAACCTAAATTTTTTACGTACCAATTTTTTTCGAAATGATTCAAACTTGAAATATGCATAATCGGTTCATTACGCACAAAATGCATATAGTAGTTTTTGATTTTTGGAAAATTGTGCTCAGTAATGTCGAATTTCAAAACCTACTTTTTTTTTTTTTTAAATTGCTGAGCACAATTTTCCAAAAATCAAAAAACTACTATAATATGCCTTTTGTGCGTAATGGACCCATCTATTGCATATTTTCCAAGTCTGAAATCATTTCGAAAAAATTGAAGTTGATATAACATGTCAAAAACTCAGGTTCTGAAAAAATGAAAACGCCGTAACAAATATCTACAGACACAGAAAAACAGCTCCGAATGACGTTCGAGTAAAAAAAAAAGCTTACGGTTTTGCCTTTTTCCCATCAATTGATCTGAAATTCATTTTATGTCCCGTTTTTAGTGGGGGCTAAATGGGGTCCCAAAATCCCCAATATTGGATCCTGCTCTAGAAGAGCACATTGATTATTATTATTTTATTATTCTTCAATATCATAGCTTATTTGCTTTCTTTTATCATTATATTTAATTGAAGATATTTAACATAGTTCTGAAATATTTTTCGCTTATTCGTTAATTGTCATACAACAAAAACCAAAAACTAACGTTTATCAATTTTCTTCCAATTCAGTTTCTCCCAACAATGTCCAAACCAAGTCCTCTACCACTTCCTACTTCTTCTTGGAGTCAGAAGTTTGTTCAAACAGGAGTGAAAGCTAAAAGAGATATTACTATACCAGTAAAGGAGGTAATCAAAGGTCGCCAATCGAATGATGGAGGACAACAAAATTTTATTCTGTTCGACTTTGAAAGCCAGTACAAAAAGAAGGTAAAAATAAATTAAATGTTTCTTTGAAATTGCAAATTATTGGTTAAATAAAAACATAAAAAAGAAATATAGAATTAATAAATAATAATATATAATAATATAATAATAATAATAATAATAATAATAATAATAATAATAATAATAATAATAATAATAATAATCAGTTTTCGGTAGTAAAAGCCTCTAACGTGCCCTATACAAGTATTGTATCAGCATATCCAGACATATCCAGGAGATGCGACTTCATACTCCTTCAAAACAATTGCTAATACAAAGCCCGAAATCAAACATATTCAGCCATTCCCTGTAAAATACACTGGTCTCGAATTGGATCTTCAAATTGGGTCCGAAGCCTCTCTACCAATCACTCTCTTTGGTGGAGATGATATCTTGAGGTGAGGCTTTAGATAACTCTGCAGCCTATACAACAAAATTCACTAATATTAATTTTCATTTCTTTATAATGTGTTAATTAATTAATTAATAATATAAAGGTTAATAACTTATATTTGAATTTTAATTAATAAATAATGAAGATTAGAAAAATTCTTAAACTATGTTTAGTAAATAAGCATAAATTAGGAAGAATTCAAATAATAATTACTAACAATAATAATAATAAAATAATAATAATTAATATATAATAATAATAATAATAATTATATGAATTTTGATGCTTCTTAGCCCCGCTGAAAGTATTTCCACCATCCCTATCACAACAGAAGAAATTTTCATTAATATTATCTTAACTGCAAAATAAACAATGATTTAAAAACAATTAGAAAATGCTTTTCTTCCATAAACATCGGGACATTTTTTAAAGGAATATTTTAGTGTTATATTCTACAATTTTGATAATAATGTGTGTAAACTAAATAACAAAAAATAGAATAATTTTCCAATAGTAGAGAAGTTTAACTTCCGTTACTTTTTGTCATTGGACTTCCCAGTTCAACGAAAAACCTCAAAATTGAAGAGGAAAAACGTCATCAAAATCATACTGTAAAATTCAAGAGGATATGAAAAACACAGAAATAATAATAAAAAGAACAAAAATAATAAAAATAATAGGAATAACAAAAATAACAAATAACAAAATAACAAAAATACAAATAAAACAAAAATAACAAAATAATAAAAATACAAAAATAGTACAAAGCTTCACACATTAATTAAAACAATATAAACAATAAATCAGGGTAATTAAAGTAATTAAATTATAAATTAATTTAAAATAAATAAATAAAAAAATAAATAAAATAAACTAAATAAATATAATAATAATAATAATAATAATAATAATAATAATAATAATATAAATTGATAAAAATAATTAATACACAGGATGGTATTAATAGCGGTAAGATAATAATGTCTAAAATAATAACAATAATAATAATATAATAAAAAATAATAATATATATAATTAGTAATAGTAGCCTATAAAAAATAAGAAGAATAGTGAGTAATAAAATTATATTAGATTATTATAAATATTTATATTATTATATTTATTATTATTTATGATTATTATATAATTATATTATGTTATTATATATTATTATATTATATATTATTATATTATTATATTATTATATATTTTTTTAATAACTTACTTGTGTATTTTGTATCCTTTATATTATCATTTGCTTTGTTTTTTATAAGAACATTTTGAATCGAATTAAAGAAACTTTCCAAAGATATACTGATTGTCTCGATTTTTTGAATAATTTTTTAACAGTTCCTTCGAGATTTCTAAAGCGTCGCCTTTACTCTTCTACGCTCTTGTAAGCCCAACTGTTAAATTTTGGGAAATTGAATTAACATTTGATCCACAAAAGTCAACGACAAAGAAAATTAGTTTTGAAACTATGTTTGGTAAGAATGTAGTTATTTTGTAATAATTTGTAGTGCAATACTGTAGTATCTGTCATACTTGGTTATTGGTTATTGAATAATAATAATAATAATAATATAATAATATAATAATAAATAATAATAAAATAATATAATAAAATAATAATAATAAAATATAAAAAATATTATAATTGATATAATAATAATAATAATAATAAAAATCATATTAAGATAATAAATAAAATAATATTGAATAATAATAATAATAATAATAATAATAATAATAATAATAATAATAATAATAATAATAATAATAATAATAATAATAATAATAATAATAATGAAAATACTAATAGTAGTATCTATAATAATTTTCTAAAAGTCCAGAAGTTGAGGTCAAATATCTAATAATTTTCAGTATTTTCTGCTATTTTTAGTAAGAATTGTGGTAATTATGTTTTTTCTTTTTAAATTAAAATTGCCACCCTCCGGGCATTGCTCTATTCTAGGAGCGGAAGCTACTCTAGGTAGTTACTACCTTGGATTGTGGTGCATTATGATTTTCTTTAATACTTTTCTTTAATACTTTTTTTAATACGACTTTACCTATTGGCTACGATAAAACTGTATATCAATGTGGTATTGGTAAGAAGTAATCATATATGCAATTTATATGAATCTACATATTTTATTAGATTTGAGAAGCTTGAGGTGGAGTAAGGTATGATAAATTTTAAAGTATTTGCGTTTATTATTTTTATTTATTTATATTTTTGCATTTTTGATTAAGAGTATAACGCAGAAAGAAACACCGACCAACCAGAATCCTTACCCAAGAAAGAGGAGAATCTACCAGGTTCTCACAAGAAGGGTTTGATTTAATTAACAAAGGAGAAACCAAAGCATGGACCAAAACCAATAACATTGATTTCCAAGGAGGGATTTCCAGTACTTAGTAACCACACAACACTCTTTTATATATAAAATATAAATATATATATAAATAACTATATTATCTATATAAATATATATTATAATATAATATAATATTAATATATAATACATCGCAGAAATCCCACCAAACATGACGCACCCCACACCTAATAGCTTTTGACAATACAGGAAATCGGTGGTGTGGCACGAAGTGGAAAACCTTGTCACATGTCAATTATGGGATTCTGCTCAGAAACGATCACTAAAGATGCAAGAAAATACACCCCTTGGTATGTTTAGGGAATTTTTTGAGCCTTTAAATTTAACTCAAGTAAAATTCCTAATTAACATGTAACATTTGAATAAACAAAATAATAATAATAAAATAATAATAATATAAAATAAAATAATAATCATCAAAATAATAATAAATATATAAAAATATTATATAATATATTAATATATAATATTAATATATATAATATTATATTATATATAATAATTATAATATATATATATATATAATAATATATATTATATATATATATATATTATATTATATATTATATATATATGATATATATATGAGTATATATTTTCTTATTTTCAGGAAATTTTGACAAAAAAAGTTTGAAAGTTGATTTAGATGGAGAAGAACACAGGAGCTACGAAATCCTTTTCTCCTTGAAATTGAACAACGCATGTCACAAAGATCAAAAAATCGAAATCTCTCGTCTCATCAGAAGTCCAATCCAAGTGTGGATGACCCCACAGCTTTCGTCAAGAAAGTTCACGTGAATAAATACGTTTACTTTTATCTACAAGGTGTCATTACTCATACTTCCTTCATAAAGTTTCGGACAAAATACTCTCTCAGTGTAGATATAAAAGCCTGGTGAGTTTATTGTCACGACTTTTCGAAGAGCAACCTGTTACATAGTTCTTTAGTATTTTATAAAATCCTGTGGGATATTTTGTCCATTATTTTGTATAAATATAAATGAATTTCACCGTATGAAAACAAAGGTGTTTGATAAACATTTCCCTTTATTCTTTGGAAAGCCTGATTATTCTGCTGCTGTAATTATATAAATATCTTTTCTAAAGATCAATAAAGCTATGATAACTTGAGACGGTTTTTGAAGGTGCAACTGTCCTTAGTCTTTCGGAATCCTATTTCATTATAATTTGTTTTAATTTAACCTTTTTTGGTCCTAATGAAATAATTAAACTGACCAAAAAAAAATTATTAATATAATTAAATTAAAATTATGTAAATAGTAATTTACAATTACTAATTTTATGCATAATTTCACTTTAATACAGGTTTGCCTTGATGTTCAAAGGTCCGTACCATTCATTACCTCCCTTGATACGTTCAAAGGCGTGTTAGGTCGGGAGCTTAAAAAAGAAATGAAGGCGGAGATTACTCTCGGCTGCACCGGGAAGCCGGTATTTGTTAACTAAACAGGTCGCAGTCAAAAGACGAATGATTTCTCAAATATTAAATATGTCGTGACATGTCGCTTATAAAGAAATAACGAACTTTTATGCAGACAAACTTGTTTTTAAATATGTTAACGTTAACTTTAAGTTTAATATGTTAGATTTTGAATCTATATAATTAGTTACTTAATCCTATCCTGATAGATGCTTTAATGTTTCTGATCCTTTCACCGTTAACCATATATATATAATATATATATATATATAAATAACCATATAGACCTATATACATATTTAAAAATTCTTCCATTACCCAAATTATTTTATAGATACCTATTTATGATTATATATACATATATATATATAAATTATATAATATATATAATATATATATAATATACAGGTGTAATAATATATAATAATATAATATAATATATATAAATTATATTATATATTATATATTATATATATATATTTATATATTAATTATAATATACTGTATATAAATTAAGGTATATATATATTATATTATATATAATATATATATATATATATATTATATAATATATATATTATTATAATATATATATAATATATATCTGTATAAATATAATATGAATATACTGTATAATATAATATATATATTATATTATATAATATATATATATAATATAATTATATATATATAATATTATATATGATATATAAATATTATATATTCAGGGGCGAACATTATTGTTTTATTTTAAAGAAACATGTTTAAGGAAAAAATAATAGAAAATTTGATGTCAGTAACATGATTTGCAGAATAAAGATGTCCGATAATTTATTCTTTTTTCTAACCTCATTATCAATAATTCAAATTTTAATTAATTTGCATGTCTCGACACCAATTGAAATAGAAATAGATCTGCTATCCATATAAGATGCTTGCCGGTAACTCGAGGCCTGCCTTTCTGAAATTTACATAGTAAACAGGTTGCGCTGCGCATGATTAGCTCATTGCGAAAACATATGGAAATGCTTCGGAAACTAAACAGCAAAGCTAATAGTTGAAGAGAGCGAAAATCTTCTCGGTAATTTTTCTCTTAATTTCGTTCAATTCTTTGTTATTCTTAATGTTTTTTTGTAAAAAAAGCAAGACAAATTTTGCTGCTATTCTGTTCATTGTTGCT
>JABUQX010028731.1:25000-36925 GCA_015478945.1 Trachelipus rathkii | reverse complement strand
ATTGTCATAGTAATATTCAACATAACGTACCTTACCTTACGAATAAACAGTTTTCATTAACCAAGAGTATCTTAAAACCAACACATTACCTTCCAAGAGAAAACCAGAAAACCCAGGAGGATGCGCCCCGTGAAAGGGTGTGAATCCTGCGAGGGGGGATCACCCCGAAGGGGTGTAAGTGGACTTTACCCCTCCGAAGGAGGGGTAAAGCCTCAGCCCTTCGGGCTGAGGCCTAAAGCAGGTCATACAATACTCGATATGTTCCCACTTTTCTCGCATATCAGCAACAGTAAAGCCGCATCATCTTAACAAAATCCCTTAACAAAGTGACCAATCTATCAAAGATACCAAAATCTTGAACTATGAATTGACACTATCTTCATCAAAGTGTCACTCGTTTTGAGTATAACATCAATTGACCTATGAATAAACATAGACATTAGCAAAATTCTAGGGCAAACCTAACATTACCCAACAAAAACTTAACCTAGGCTCACGTTTCTAACACATCATCGTCAGTTAACACAGTAATATCTTAAAAAACTCATCATTTCTCTATTAAATCAGTGTTATTTTCACATTGTCATAGTAATATTTAACATAACGTACCTAACTTACGAATAAACAGTTTTCATTAATCAAGAGTATCTAAAGCAACACATAACCTTCCGAGAGAAAAAAACCCAGGGGGATGCGCCCCTTGTAACACCTAACGCTTTCAGGAGGTAACATGAAATATTTTTATCCTTACCCTATTTTAGACCCCGCCCCCCCTTTCAGAAAATATTCAATATCAAAAACTGGTAGATTTGGGCCAACAGCGCATCATACCAGAGGTACCTGGTTGATGCACTGTAAGCACTGTGAGCACTACTTGGAGAATCACCCCAGAGAGATGCACGAAGACCATCTCGGGGGACCCTGAAGGGGTGTAAGCACGAGTGACAATATAAGGGCACAAGCGTCCTATATAGGACGGCTGGCCCTCTACGCCGAGCATTCACACCCCCTTCAGGGTACCCCGAGGTGGGTCTTCATGCATCTCTCTGGGGTGATTCTCCAAGTAAGTGCTCACAGTGCTGTACAGTGCTATCAAATCACCTCTGTATGAGGCGCTGTTTTTTTTTTTTTTTTGGCCAAATCTACCAGGTTTTGAATTGATATTATGTGCGTGAAGAGCGGGGGTGGGCGTCTAAAATAGGGTAAAAGGATAAAAATATTTCATTTTACCTCCTGAAAGCGTAACGGTGTTACAAGGGGCGCATTCCCCATGGGTTTTCCTCGCAAGGTTATGTGTTGCCTTTAGATACTCTTGATTAATGGAAAACGGTTTATTCGTAATGTAGGTACGTTCATGTAAAACATTACTATGGACAATGTGGAAAATAACACTGATTTTTAGAGAAATGAGTGGAGTTTTCTGTAAGATATTACTTTGTTAACTGACGATGATGTGCTAGAAACGTTAGCCTAGGTTAAGTTTTTGTTGGGTAATGTTAGGTTTGCCCTAGGAATTTGCTTAAAGTCTACGATTATTCATAGGTCAAATGATGTTATTATACTCGAACGAGGGACACTTTGATGAAGATAGTGCCAATTCATAGTTCAAGATGTTGGGCAATCTTTGATAGATGTGGTCACTTTGTTAAGGTATTTTGTTAGATAATACACTTTACCTGTTGCTGATGTGCGCGAAAAGTGGGAACATATATCGAGTATTGTAGGACCTGTTAGCTACTTGACCTTTTGCTAAGTAGGGAATTTTCAGGATGTTAGGGGATTATTCATACGCGAGGGTAATGTTACGGTTTGCTGCATTGTACATTATATTTCTAGTTGCGGTTATTGATATTGTTGGCTTTATTGATGCTAAAACTTTGTTGGTTAAGCATATATCGTAGTCAGTTCATACAGAAGAACTTATTTTTATGTTATGTTTATCCAAATGATACTCGAAATCTCGAAATATGACTTCAATCAATAGTTCAAATAGATCACAGGCGGGTGGGATGGGTAGGGGGGCTGCAGGGATGGGTGGTTTTGATTTACTATTTCTGATTCACTGCTTTAAAATCAGTAAAACTATACGGTTTAATGTGATATTTTATTCAAAGAACTTTATTTATGTTATGTTAGGATAAAATTTTGTATTTTTGGATATGTTTGGTTAAAAAACGTTGTTATGTTGCAATTATTTTCGCTGGGGATTATGAAATTTAGACGAGGTTATGATGAATTATTTTTGTAAATATTACGAAGTTATGTACCTAACATTTGGTACGTTTAGCATTTATATTCTTTGTCTGTATGATGATTAGACAGGTTATGCTAAACTTTTTAAATATTACCGATGTTATTGCTGACAAAAATACCAATGATATGTTACAGATGCGTTTGAAAAAGTGTGAAAGTAATACGTTTTGCCACATGTGTTAGGTACTTTACTCACTGTTAACGTCCGTAAGGTTTCGTTAATGTTTAGTAAGTTTATTAGTACGGTATGGTGGGTTAGGTTTGTCGTTGTACATTATATAATCTTAGTTCAGGTTATGTTATGTTACCTTTATTAATGCAAAAACGTTGTTACGTTAGTTAGCTTATATTCGATGGTTAGTATATAAAGAAACTTATTTGGTTATTGTTTGGTTAAAACTTTGTCTTATGCTACAGTTATTCGTTGGTCGTAATGATAATGTAAACAAGGTTAGATAAATTCTTGTTAAATATTAGTGTTCAATGTAAAATTAACCTTAATCATGTTAGAGATATGCTTGGAAAAATATGAATTAGGTAATACGTTTTGTATGTTGCATAGTTAGTTACTTTACAGGCCTGGTTACAGTCGTGGAACTTTGGTTAATGTTAACAGATTTATTCGTGCTTAAGTTTTGTTAGATGGTCGGTTGTCATTATTTTCTTAGTTAATATGTGCTATGTTAGCTTTATTAATTGGGAAACTTTATTATGTTAGACATATTTCGATGGTTAGGTATATAAAGAACTCATTTGTGCTTATGTTGTATAAGAAGATGAATACCTCGAAATGCGATGTTTAAATCCCAAATAGTGTTTAATTGTAAAATTAAACATTGATATTTAGAGATATGCGGAAAAAAAGTGTGAAAATAGGTTACGTTTTTGTACGCTGTGCTAGTAACTTTTGTAATGTCAGTATTTAGTCGTGGTAACGGTGTGTTAGGGTTTTGTCATTTGTGAACATTATATTCTTAGTTCTGGTAATGCTATGTAGCTTATTAATGTGGAAAACAATGTTACGTTGCCATTATATTCGTGGTTAGTATATAAAGAACTTATTTTTGTACTATGTTATTGTTGTTGTTGTTGTTGTCTAACGAGAAAATATACCCTTTTGAACTGATATGGTTCATTCGTACGTCGTATTCTTGTTTACTTCTTCTTGATTGGTTGAAAGAAAGAAATCTCATTACATTTAAGGGTTGTTTACACACTATTTTCTTCAGTAGGGTAGTTTTCGCTCAGTGCTTGATTCGAAGACATCTCCCTACATCTTCTACGCTTGTTGTTGATATCTTCGCGAGGAGTTTTCTTTATTCCCAACGATGTGTCATTTATATATAATCGTCAACCGGAATGGCGAATGCTACATTGCATGTATTCCTGTCAGAGGGTCAAATATAATAAGTATTGCATCACTTTATGCAAATGGTTAAAGCCTAAAATCATTTTTCATGTTTAAGAGTGGTAATTTTCATGAAAGGGGCGGGGTCTAAAAAGAGATTAAGCCTAAAAACGTTACTTTGTTCCGTCTTTTTACTCGTTAGGATTATGATGGTGAGGTAAGGTTATTTGATTAATTTTTGGTAAAGATTACTATGTTATGTAAAATTTCCTTACGTATGTTCGCTTTATTGACAAAGTTGTTAATGATAGCTGTTATTCGTCTGGTTGTTGTGTGGTAAGTATGTTATGTTCATAGTTTAGCTTTAGAAGGAGGGTAAAATTGTACGTTGTTTGGTCTTTACCTATTTAGTTATTTATTGATGGTTTAGGTACGGATATGCCTAAATTTTTGTTAAATATTACCATGTTAATGTAAAATTAAACATTGTTATTATGTTAGAGACATGCTTGATTATGTGTGAATAAGTTACGTTTTTGGATGTTATGTTAGTTACTTTACTGGTGTTAAGTGTGAACTTTGTTAATGTTAACAGTTTATTCGTCTGTAAGTTGTGTTAGGTTTGGCTTTTGTTACATTATTTTCTTAGTTCATGTTACGCAATGTTATTTGTGTGTGTGGAGTGTGTGTGTGAGTATGCCTTGTTATACGTGTAGAGTATTATTCGTGAGTGCGAGTTATGATAATTACCCAATTGTGATAAGGAGTTGTGTGGTGGTCTGTGATGTGAGATTCACTGTGTCAGTGGTGTAAATTAAACGTTAATATGGTAGATGATATCGGGTTGAAAAGATGAGGAGTGAGATAGGTTAGCGTTGCATGGCGATGTTAGTAGCGTTAAGCGTGGGGTTTAAGTGTGTGATAGCGTGTGATGTGTCGAGACGGTATAGTTCGTGTGATAGGTGTAGTGTGTTTGTCTTTGTACATTATTTTCCTAGTTCATGTTACGCCATGTAGCTTGTTTGATGTGGGAAACTGCTTTGTTACGTTTAGAGTGTGATGAGGTCGGTGTGGTGAGTGCAGTATGGAGTGTGAATTAACCAATTGTTGTGTGAGTGAGGATATTTTTGCTGAGATATGATCACTGGTGTGTGGCTGAGTGTAAGATTAACGTTGGGAGAGTGATGGGTAGAGAATCGTTTGAAAAAGTAAGAATAGGTTTACGTTGTGGCATGCGGAGTGTTTAGTGTGTGACGTGTGTGAGGTCTGGTGTTACAGTTGGAAACTTTAGTTAATTTCGAAATTCGCGAGGTGAGCCCGCAATAAACATATATAGATGTGATGTGCGTGGATCAATATGGATCATTACACAAATATTTTTGTAATAACTCGGCCACCCGAGCTGTCGTGAGTCGCTGCGACTGCGGCTGTCCCAACTCCCGATGCCGTCTGATGTGCGAGTGACTCCTTCTCTATTATTTCGGTCGTCCTTAGTCGTAGTGCTGTGCAGTGCGCGTGTCTTTCTTCCTCCTTCGTCTTTGTTTTGCGAGCTGTCTGTGCTCTGTTTTTTCGGTCAGGACCCCTCAATGGGGGTCCTAGACACCCCATACGGACTTATAAACCGCGAGGCGTGAGTCGAAACTCTACGACCTCGATAACCCATATAAGCACACCAACATTGTTGTTATACGAATGTAGGCAGGTGCTGTATTAACTCGGCACCGCAGCGGCTCCGGCACCGGTGCCGGACCAACTCATCAGAATCCAATACCAAGTCTTTCTAGAAACTCAACTCTGAATCATCTCACCAAATTTCAGCTTTATACGATCAATTTAATTTTTTAATGGGGGTGGGGTCCCCCCTTCTGGGGATGCATGGTCATGTAACCTCGTTAACAGTGAGCTTACGTTATCCCCAAACGGGGTACCAAGTTTGACAGAGATACCATGTCTCAAACTCTAGCCAGAGACGTTGGTGCGAGACGAGCAATGCGGCGTGCGTGCGGACCGGTGCCCCCAGTGCAGTGCAGTGCGGACTCGGAGTCGCGCGGACGCAGGCGCAAAAGGGTTTAAAAAACAACTCAGAAGTGATCCCCTTCGGGGGATGCACTTCTTCGACGATAATAATAATAATAATAAATAAGTGTGTATGTTTATGTGTATATGTGCAAGCGCGCGCTCTCTCGCGCGCGACGTAATCTCGTCTGCGACAAGATTACGTCATCACGCTCGAACCTAACGGCTATTTTAGGCCTAGATGTCGATTGCTCAGATCACGCAACAAAGGCGTAAGCGTAATATCTGCGTTGACCCTCGGGGCGACCCCCTTCTATATACATCCTACCGACTTGAAGGTTGCCTGTTTCGAGCTTAATCCATACATAGATTATATTCCAAGTTTCAGACCTGATAGCCTCTGTATACTTTTTGAGAAAAAATGTAGGGATACGCGGACGTCGGGAATTACTACTGATGCTACTTCTGCAAGCCTTCTAATAACAATGTAAATTGGATCATTCTAATTGTGATGACAAAAATGAAAACAAATGGGGTCAACAATATATTGTTATTAATATTTGTATTATATATATATATATATATATATATAATATATAATATATTTATATATTTATAATATAAATATATTGTATATATATATATAATATATATATATCCTATATTTCTATTACATATATATATATATATATATATATATATATATATATATATATATATATATATGCCCGGAAGGGTGTATTTGATTCTCATAGTGGTGTTATGTTCTTGTAACTTGGGCATGGCATAGCTGTGAGAACCAATGCAGATGGGTCTTTTGTGTGAACCCTCCGACCCCCAGCACGTGTATGTGCATTTGTTATGCATTCGTGCATTAGCATTTACCACATGCACTTTCTTTCACTTTCTTTTCTTTCCCTCATTTTTCATTAAATTTCCATTCCTTCAATCCACCAACTCTTTATCACATTTTCAATTCTTTTTTTTTTTTTTTCTTTTTTTTTTTTTTTTTTTTTTTTTTTTTGAATTCCCACCCATAAGTCCCTTTAATTATTTGTATTTGTGTAAGGTAGCCCTCCCCTTTTCCCATCACAGCCCCTTGGGCTATCCGGTGCCTTTTCTCGCACGGGTTTTCAGTTCACCCCACACTTCCTCCCCGTGGATGAGGGTACAGTTGAAAAACCGGTCATTTAAGCTCACCTCTGACCGGGCCGCGCAAATTGTAGGGAACCTGAGCCCTGATAACCACTGGGGAGGCTGTTCTACACTTTGCGTGGGGATATAATCTTGGACCTTTGCGCTGAAGACTATAGGTGCCGTGTGGTACACGGGTGGGACCCCGCGTAAAGTTCTGGGAGAATCTTCCGAGGCCACATCCACAGCCCACCCTACGGGGTGGGGTCCGGGTGGTTGTGTGGGTCTCTGGACTGTGACCTGCTGTGGAGAGAAGGATTACCCTCCCTTATGAAATAAACGCCTTTCCAGTCCATCCTGTTAGTTACATTTATGTTCTTTCATTTGCTTCTGATTTGGCTATGTTGGTTGATCCATGAGACGAAGTTTGTTGGTAAGAAAATTTTTTACGGAAAAAGTCTTTAAACTCGAAATTAACGCTTTTAAATAAAGGTGAGTTAAAACCAACATCAACAACAATTCCCATCTGTCAGGTACCCGTAGCCTGCACGCCTACCCACGCGTCCCTTACTACTTCCTAGGACCTGGCCATAGGTACCTGATGCTGTACTTTCCTTCTCTCTACCACCTGAAGGGTCACTTTGCAGAAATTTCACCGATCGTCGACCAGCAAAAACCCCGAACAACCCCAGGTTGCCCCAACGGCCCGGGCAATCCCGTAAAGGTGCCCCCCGTAACAGTCGTACTCAATTCGTTTACTCCATACGCTGCACCCCCCTCCAGGAATGTTCAGCAGACATGTCATTCCCGATGTATTACATACTGAGATCCGCTACCTCCAAAACTCTTACTGAGCACAGAACCATTCCTCTCAGTAGGGCACTCGAAAAAGCCCAAGGGAGTTGAAGACCCTCCAGTCACATTGATGAGGAATGGGTTCATTCTCGTAAAAGCTGCTACCGAAATCAAAGTTCCATTTTGTCATCCTGTAACATCTCTGCAAATTATTCCTCTTGTTCGACTCGCTGCATGAAAATAAGGAAACACATCTAAAGGCACTATTTATTGCTATGAACAGAGAAACGAGGACACAGCTGTCATTTTGGAAGAACTCCAAACAGAGAGAAGATTTTCCGTCTCACCAAACATTTATAGATTTCCCCCTCGCCGGGAAACTCCTGACAAACCAAATCCCCCGTTTACTACTGACCTTTAATACCCCTTATCCACCTACAAAAGGTCAATAATAGGGTTCACAAGTTAAAGTTTTCGCACGTTTATCTCTCCGACCCAGACTTGCTTCAATGTCGAACGGTTTGTCATCCCCGAAAATTACTGTAGGGGACAGGAGACATATGCCCAAATCTGCGCAGAGAATTATTTTCCACACTCCAGTTGGGAAAATTACCCCGTAACGCAGAAACTCGTTAAAGGACCCACATTGCTTCCTCTTTCAAATGCCCGTCTTACCTGTTTGAACAGGAGGTTTTAGAGCTATGTACTATACATAAATTGAGCAGGAGAGAAGCTATACGCCAGCTCAATGAAAAATATCAGACAAATCAAAATCAATCTTACGCCACAATTACAGCTACCCCCACGCATCCACGTGTTAATCCGCCAACACAACCCTATCCTAATAGAACTCCTCTCTTAAATTCCGATGAAACTCAGGCAAGTACTGCAACCAGTCTACCTGTACTGCCCACACTACCAACTTCTCAAAGAGCACAAAAGCAGCCTTGATTCAATCTCCCGTCCAAAGAGCCATCAACAAGCCTATCCTGAGTATTAACTCTCAACAAGCTACCAATGAAACTAAGCTAGCTCATCCAATACAAAATTTGGAAAACACTTCCTGCCAAGACACAATGTCCCATACTCACCAAATTGGTTCACCAAACTTATGCAAGAGGACGGTCTCTTTGTCCCTTAAATCGCCTCCCACTATTACTAAAAACCCTGGTAAAAGATGTTTTAAAACACACAGAAAAGAATAGTCGCCAAGTTTAAAGATTATTCGTTAAAATATAGACAACCGGAATTTCTTAAAACAATAAACAGTAGATAACCCCAGAATGTAAAAAATGGCAACTCAGAAGAACCTCGCCATTAAGTCTACTTCTGAGGACCAAATTGCAAAGGCTTCAAAGGACTGTTACCCAAACAATCCCAACAATGAACAAACTCACCAAACCAACCCATCTAAGAGTCTTACAAGGACAGTTTAGTTCCTGCTGATTCTTCCTATAATTCTTCTCCGAGTTTTCCTTTACTCAGCCATCTCGTTAAGGGATTCTATATCTTAACAGATGAAATGGAAAACAGCTTCCAAATGGAGCTTGATGCGATGGCCCATTCTCTTTCTAATGCTTCCTACACTTTCGAGAAATGTGAATGGAAAAAAAACTGTTTCAACGTAAACGTCGCAAACGCTCTAAACGCTTTCTGGGTCTGTTGGAGGCATGAAGATAGACCAGAAGTCCCCATTCTCCAATCAAAAACTACCCAATTTCCCAAAATCACCCGCATGATGAAGTACTGGAAAATTCTCCAGAATCAGACCTTGCCAATTCATCAAATCCCATATTGGAAATCGATGTCGTAACCCCAATACATTCTCAAAAAGACAATACCCTTTCGGATACACCTTCCTTTCCCATTTCCATGGAAACCACTCTATGCCCCTCCCACATTTCTGAATCTGCTTGCCAAGCGGGTTCTGATACTGCTCTCACTAATAAATTTGAGCATTACGAATGCTCTTCTATTAACCAACCAAACCCACATAACAATATGGATTTGGTTGAATTTAACTTATCTTGCATTCATGGTGAAGCTCTTTCACCAAATACATCTGAAAACTCCTCCCTAAAAGATGTCATACAACCTAAAAAATCTCTGGTGTATGACTACCCTTACCCCCCAGGTTTTGTTCCCCCTCCTCGCCGAGACCCACGTCTCAACCTTCCCTCTCAATCTGAACCCACCTCCAACATTACCCCCAGTCACATAGAGACAATTGTCTCTAATAGACCACCATCATAATATTCATAACTAACCATGACTACTTTCCTTCAATGGAATTGTCGTGGCTATTACTCTAATTTCGAAGAACTTGTTCAACTAATAAACACATGTACACCAAAGTGTATATGTTTACAGGAACTTCGACTATGTCATTGTGACTTCTTTCAACCATCTGAATATAAATTGCCGTTAACTTCTATAGAAAGAGGTGACAATGATAGGGGAGGGTCAGGAATACTCATTCACAAATCTATCCCCTATTCCCCAGTCCCTCTTCAAACCAAACTTCATGCAGTAGCGGCAAGAATTCACTTGTCCATCGACATTACTATATGTTTAATCTACTTAGCTCCGAGTAGTGAATTTACTAAGGTCGACCTAGCTGATCTTTTCAACAGCTCCCTACTTCGGTTGTTATACTAGGTGACTTCAACCTCCGGCCACCCCTTATGGGCTGACGTCTTGCAACTTCATCTAAGTCCAAAGACTCTTAATAGATTCCTAAACCCCCTTTTCCCTGGGATGCCACTTAACACAGGACTCCCAACCTTATGAAACGTTTAGCATACACACACTTTCTCTCCTGTATTGGAATTTCTTTTTGGCTCCCATTCCCTTATGGAATCGTCTGTACCTGCACACGCGTGATTGATTTATCGGCAGCGATCATACCCAATAAGCATTAAATGAGCTTGTTCCAAACCCAATGCAAAAACCCAACTCCAGCTGGGCGTTATGATCGAGCCGGAGTGGGCTCCTTTTTATCAGATCACCGCTATCCATTTTTCTCCTTTCAATAAAATGATTCCGACTGTTGATGATGCCTTTTGCTTCTTCCAGAAAAGTAGTCATCTCGGCAGCGGAAGCTTGCATCCCGCAATCTTCCTCAGGCAGGCGGTCGGCAACCCCTTGGTGGCCCAAGAGTGCGCACAAGCCAACGGAGAGAAGAAGAAACTCTACAGGCAAATTACCAAAAAGACTTTGTACCACCCCAAACATGATTATTTTAAAGCAGCCGCAGCGAGATCTCGGCCAAATTTAATCGTCAAACGCCTAAACAATAATTTTCGAACTTACATATCGGCTGTTAACTCCACAACTCCCCCTTCTTTAGTGTGAAAGACACAGAAAATATCTCGTCGCTCAATTAACTCCTCACCCATCAGTCGCTCCGTTATGGGAACCGGAGTAACTGAGTACGTACTCCCGGCCTGCGGTGGTAGCAGATGCGTTAGATTATAGCTTTGCTAGCCATTCGAGTTCATTCCGCTACACTGAAGCCTTTCAAAAACTGAGAACTGACACAGCACTGCCAGACTTTTCAACAGCGAAAGGGGAAGATCATACCTACAACCGTCTTTTTACACTTGCAGAGTATCAAACTGCACTTGCTAGTAGCAAAGACGGCGCTCTTGGTCCAGACATGATTTCGTATATCATGCTCCGTCATATACATCCCTCGGCATCAGCATTTTTGCTGGATCTATATAACAGAATCTGGATCGAATCCTCTTTTCCATATATTTGGACTACAGCTTTTGTAATTCTAATCCCCAAACTCGCGGGAAAGAATCCGAAGCTGGCGGATAACCAAAGACCAATTTCACTGACCTGCCATAGCCTGTAAATTAATGGAAGAAATGGTTTCAGCCGCTTTTCTCCTGTTCTGGAGAGTGCGCCAAGCTTTTCAAACTTCCAGTTTGGCTTTCGCCAAAAAATCGTTTCGACCGCGCGGACCCCTTGTTTAATAAACTAGACCACGACATTCGGGAAGCTCTCAACTGGTGGATGGTTCTTGGTGTTGTTCTTGACCTTGAAAATGCTTACAACACAACGTGGAGAACTGGGATTCTCCCTAAACTCCATTCGCTCGGTTTTTGCGGACAACTCCCTCTTTTCATGTTAAATGTTTTTGTGCAAAACGATCATCCAAGTTCGGTGCTCCTCTATTTCTGTCACGCCACTTTACTCTGGATGAAGGCGTTCCGCAGGGTAGTGTTTCTAAGTGTATACTATTTACGCTCGGATTTATGTCATTGTTACTTCTATTCCCAGCAACGATCAATTTTTCTCTCTATGTATAACCTTGCGTTATATATAGCCGTGCCAAGCTGCCTTTTTTCGAACGGCAACTTCAACTAGCT
>JABUQX010028731.1:0-12500 GCA_015478945.1 Trachelipus rathkii | reverse complement strand
ATTATGATAATTTTTCAGTTCTCTCTCAGCATTTAATCTACTATGTTTTTCATCATAGATCAAACCAGAAACAATAAAGAGATGCTTCCTGGTAATACTTATGGCGGACAAGCAAGGTATGTGTCCTTTGCTAACTGTGACAAATCTAAATATGTCCCCTCTTCGTTAGGGGAAATGCGTGTTGCTCTTTGTCATAATCGTCGACAATTTTGATACTGCTTAGACGCTTTAATCATCTTCATCGTTCACAACTTTAATGTAGAATTGGATTTATGACGTCTATGACAGATGGAGCTATATATTATATATATATATATATATATATATATATATATATATATATATATATATATATATATATATATATATATTATATATATATATATATATATTATATATATATATATATTAAAGTTGTGGCGTTTAAAATCTATGTCTAAGACATGACTAGTCAGAGAGGACAAAGAAACTCCTGATTGAGTATCTGATCCTTCGTCGATGGAGAGAGCAAACTTCGATGGTTGGTTGATAGAGGTTTTTAATTCTGAAACATTAGATTTAACGAAGTCATTCATTTTCTCACAACAATAACTCTGTAGTATTTCCTAAATGACTCAGCGAGTAGAAAGAGACTGCTACTTTTCATTATTCTCAAAAAGTCAAGAACTTCAATGTGAGAAAACTGAAGATCGTCCATTACTATCATTCCTGCAATTTTATTATCTATCCTTTGTGCTTTTGCGTTTTTTGCGTTCCATATCTTTGTATTTTCCATATATGTTTCATGATAAATCTTTTTCATTTTTAAAGCAGGTATTAGAGATCCTTTTCCATTTTGCTCATCTTCTTCTCTACCTATTTCTTGTGTTTGATGCCTATTAGATTTCTTAACCTATGGTACATTTCCGAGAAAAATTATGCTTGTAAAGTGTATACTTTACGATGTAAATGGATACTCTATCTAAAAAATCCGAAACCACATTGGATGGAGATGCCATAACGCAATTGTCCTAACAGTTGATCTCGAGCGTAAATATATTCACACGTACAAGTCTATGTAAGACTTCGAGTGTGACTCAATTTTCTGCCACGACTTCGAATCGGCATTAGTCAACTCATTCTAGCAAAAAGTCGCTAATTTTTATCTGGTCTCATTGAGCCGTTTTATAACCGCATTCGAAATATGTTCGAGTGCAAATTCGAATAAGAATAATTTATTTTTAATATCCACGAATGCGAATGCAAATGCGAATGCAAATATTATTTTAGTATTCGCCAATTTGATTGTCAATGAGAATATTAGAAAAAAGATGCAAATATTCGTTCCATCTCAACTTGGTGAATGCACTAAAAATATTAATATGTAACTGAAAAGTGTTCTTTGTTTGTTGTATTCTCTCTGCATCTTTGACACAGTTTCATGCCTCTTCGCGGTACTTATGCAACCGATTCAGCCTCCAACATTAGATGAACATTATACAGAATCGAGAGGTATATGCCAAAATATTGATTGTATCGACAATAAGAAGATTTAAAGATATCAGCCAATTTTCTACATGTTAGCATAGAATCAAAATTTTATTACGAAAGACATAGTATAACTTACCTTGGAAGAGATGCCTGTCATTATTTATTTAATGATAAACATATTAGAATTTGGGAATTTTTTTTCCTTTTTTTATGCGCTTACTTAAATGTATAAATTCATCACTTAGCAAAATAGTCTGCTAATTTTTTATATAGTTTTTACTTAAGTAGGTAGTAGCCTTTAATATTACTATCAGCTATGTAAATACAAAAATAAATACAAAGTTTTACCATTTTTTGACTATTTACACATCATTTTCCTCATCGTAAAGATTCAGTCTCAACACTGGCCTCTCAAACGGGTTATTGGACCTAAGAAGAATTCTTCCACGACTTTGCGGATGAAGTAATATTGCGAGGATGGAAAACTTTTCGATGTTCTGCAGATAACAAATATTACTTATTTAGAACTTTGCAAGTCAAATAATGTCAATACATGGGGGAAGTTTTTAAGTTACCGTTTATTGCATGATTTGCATTTAGAACAATTTACTTCTCTGTGACGAGTACTGTTCTTGTCAAGTTAGGCCGGTCGTCTGGGCAATCACAGATAGTATGAGGTTGTGAAGAAAGGGTGCTGGTGGGGCAGAGACTCGTTAGAAAACGCGTTTTGAAGGTGCGGAGGTTTGTGGTCCTGATGTTCGTTAAGCTCCCGCGGTAATGCTAGCAAGAAATATCTGTGAGCGTCGTTAGTCTGGAAAAAACATCTTTGACAGTAGTGAAAAGGTTGTTTATGATTTTGCTTCAAATATTTGTATTTCTTTGAGGGAAGGTGATGGTTTTCCCTTCTCTAGTTCAGCGGAAATTTGCAGAAAAGCATTTACATCCGAAGTTTGCCGGTTCAATAAGAATATCTTGTATGGGATTTTCTGAGAACGTGTTTTCAAGTGTTGTGCTATTTGAATATGCTAGGGAGTCATTACTTAGATTAATTTGGTGTGTGAAGGTGTTTGAGTAACCATGAGGGTATAACTGGCGGTGGGGGATGGGGAAGCGTGTTATATTATATATAATATATATATACTCTATAATATATACTATATATATATATATATATATATTATTATTCACTATATATATCTCTATCATATAATATAATATATATATATATATATTATATATAAACTTTCTAAGGACTTGAGACGTCAAACAGTTATATATAAAATTGTAATGGCCTTTAATAAAAATTGCTTGTAAAATCTCCATACAATTTCTTAAGGATTTTACAAGCAATATTTTATTAAAGGCTTTACAACATTTTTATACTATATATATCTATCTATATATATATATTATATTACTTACTATATATATTATATATATATATATATATATTATCTATATATATATTCATATCTCTATATACTATATATTATATACTAATATCTTAGAATTAACATAAGCCGACATCGGCTGATGTCGGTTGACGTGTGGTTGATTGTCATTTGCGTGTGTGATTCTTCTTGAGGGGTGATCGTGGTGTTCTATTATGTGTGTCACGGATTGATGCTATGCTGCTTTTATTGGTGTCGCGGGTGATGTTCATTCTGTAAGTCGGATATGG
The DNA here is from genome assembly GCA_015478945.1 of Trachelipus rathkii. NCBI lineage: Eukaryota > Metazoa > Arthropoda > Malacostraca > Isopoda > Trachelipodidae > Trachelipus > Trachelipus rathkii. Next base: position 9,349 of record JABUQX010028731.1, on the reverse strand, counting down.
GCTGGTTCTCTCGACGTGGTGTATAGAGATGTGAGCTTATAGATTGCCTCTGAATTCGTGGGGGTTTCACTGGGTATGAGTGTAGGTGAGCTCTAGGCGCTGACATTTTCAAAATGTGCTACTACGGTATTCTCAGCTCCGCTTGGTCATTCGTGATCTTGAATTACGATAGGTATGATGGCGTTATCTCATATCGATTTTTTGTGGATAGAGATAATTTTTTTTGGCAGTTCTCCTGTTTATTAATCTCCTAAGTACTTTATTTTTTACGATTTCCAATATCTGAATATTAGAGTGTAATATTGTGGGAGCTCAGGGAGGTGATGCATAATGTAGGATAAAGCGGATGTATTATCTGCATACATTTTGAAAGTTTCTTTATGTTGGTAAAATTTGTTCCAGCTTGTGTTTAGGAGCATTTAATTTATGTTGTACTCTTAAAGTGATGTGTGTGTATGGGAGGTTGGGGTAGGGGGGGAAATCTGTCGTATGTGTTACTATAAGAGTTCCGAACGCTAGGAATGGTGGGATTTTATTTCTGAGAAGAGAGTCTATTCTGTGATAGGAAAATTGCTAATAATAATAGATAATTATATATAATTAACATAATTATAATAATAATAATAATAATAATAATAATAATAATAATAATAATAATAATAATAATAATAATAATAATAATAATAATAATAAAAATAATAGTAGTTTATTATTTTTATCAATTATTATTATTGCTATTATTATTATTATTATTATTATTATTATTATTATTATTATTATTATTATTATTATTATTATTATTATTATTATTATTATTATTATTATTATTATTATTTATTATTAATTTATATATTATTCATTATTATTATTAGTAGTTAGTACTCAGTAGTAGTAGTAGTAGTAGTAGTAGGTAGTAGTAGTAGGAGTTCAGTAAAAGTGATATGGAAAATGTTGTTGTTGTTTTTCTGTAATGACATATCCTTATTATTCTACGAACGAAATCTCATAAATTAATTTCTAATTCTAATATGTGAATATAAACGAATATCATTAATATTATATTTCCTTTTGCAATCAATAAATAAATCAAAAAAAGTTACTTAAAACACAATTGTGAGGCAAATTAATCCTGACAAATTTCCTGCATGTGATTCAGTTTCATACTCGCACATACTACATAAACATAATAAAATTACCTACATAATAAAGTATTTTCATAAAATATAATCATTTCTAAAAGCGTCTTTTTTGATAAGCAACGATATATTGTGTATACTTTTTTTTTTTGTTTCCTTTAAGTATCATATAAATCTCATTGCAGCTCCTCCCCCCTTATCCCACTAACAAAAAAATCAAGCTAAATCTTTGGTTTGTGTTGTTCATTAGATTATAAATAATAAGGACTCTTGTAAAATATATCATATTTTTTTTTATGCCTATCACTCAACATTGAATTATTTACTCTTATTCCTTCGTCGAATTTGGATTTTCAGGTAATATGAAAAGCTCTATGTCTGGGTGGGACTCCTTCGGATCTTGGAATTTGGAGTTTAAAAATGCAATTCCGTCATACCCCGGAAAATAATAATAAATAATAATAATAAATAATAATAATAATAATAATATATAATAATAATAATAATAATAATAATATAATAATAAAATAATAATAATAATATCATAATATAATAATAATAATAATCAATCAATAATAAATAATAAATAATTCATACTAATAATAATATTCATTATTATCAATAATAATCAATAAAAATAAAATAATGAACAATAATTATTATTATATTATTATTCAACTCTCTACTACTTCAATTAGCAATATTTATTCACTTAACATTATTCCAGTTCATTTATTATTATTATTATTATCTATTGAGTTATTTATCTATTTATTATATTATTATTTATTAATTCTTCTTCTTCTTCATCTATCATGTATTATTATTCAGTTTTTGATTATATTTAAACTGTTACTTATTCATTGTTCAGTTATTCAGATATAGGATGTATGGCATCGTGAGTCAATCAATGGATCTATTATAGATTCAAAAGGAGTTCACAAACGCTCCTTAGTTCTCATAAGCGAATAATTATATCATTTGCATTAATTATCCTTGTTCTGCATGTATCATTCTGATTAAAACCCCTTAAATCTGATTTCTTTTTTAATTGTTCTGCTAACTTTTAATTTTATTAGTAAAAAAAAATTTATTAATTATTATTCTCACTTATTAGTATTATCATGATCACACAGTTAATGGAATACCCTTTTGATAACTCTTATGCTGTACTCTAATTCAGTTTATTATTGAAATTGATTGTTATTACCGTGCCGATCGTGCCATGGATATAGACCACGACGTCGCTCCCACAATGTCGACCCATGAGGATGCCCTCCACCACCATCGCTTGGACCCGCAACGTGCGTTCGCCCAACTCAGTGAACCCATTATCATCTATCCTGTATACGCGATGGTCCTTTTGCATCCTCCTCAAGCTCATTTTTCCAGGCGACTTTTCTCAGCTTTTGTGTGCCACGACGTGCGCCGCTAGATTTCTGGGTGGGTGTTCTTCATACGTGTCTAGGACGTCTTTTGATTTCGGCCATTTAAGGTTGTGTAGGGGATTTTGAACTCGTTTTAGGTGTTATTATTACAGAAGTTGTAGGTTAATCCTCTAAACCAACCACCCTCCCTCTCCCTATATGTACGAATTCGACCCTAGGTATGCAGCCGCAGTCGCGCCAACGGGAATCGGACTGCGGGAGCACGCGCACCGGCCCAGCGGAAAAGCACCCCGCGCGGCGCAGCGGACTCTTTATTGACACCGGCGGTAACGCCTATAACGGGGGCGGGTGCTGAGGATCGAACAAAGCAAGGTTAGATATAAGTAGAAGCCTACAAGACGATAAATTAAGGTGGGAAAAATTGAGCTCGATGGAAAGAAAGAAAGGGTTAGGAAGTGGTGAGTAAATAGGGGGGGGGAATAGATAAAAGACCGATTATATAACCGTTCTGGGAATCGCAACCTTCTTTACCGAAGGGTTGCAAAGAATGGAGCTTGCCCTCACAGGCAGCACAATTATGAAAAATTGGAGGTTGCAAAAATTGGGTTTGCCAAAATTACGCGATATATTGCAAAGCGAAAAGTACCTTAGTAGGGCGCATAAATGCGCGCATATGGGAAGATCAATTGGTAGGGGGGGGTGGCCAAAAGTAATCGTGGCCACAAAAACGGTGAAAGGCCAAAAAAGGTGCCAAGTGTCGAAGATAAGAAATTCGGCTAAAAGGTCAAGAGCTGATAAAGGTACAAGAAAGGCAAAATAAGGTAAAAGAGTCAGGTAAAATAGACCCAAAGTTGGTGTCAAGGTCATTTTAGTGCGGAAAAGAATTACTATCATCAAATAAACTTTACGTGGTGGCGCTTAGCATATCCAAAGCATTTGAACCGGGTTTGGAGAGCAGCCCCGTACTCGGCTTAATCAAGTCTCGACCTCCCTTTGGGTTCGCCTTTTCTTTTGGCTTACTTTATAGTTAGTTTTTTTTCAAATTTCCCCGAAATATGAAATCTTCCAAGATGGGGGCCTATTCTTTTTTTCCTTTCTTGTAAAAGTGTGTTCATTCCTTCAGTTATTTCAATATCATCTATTCTCTTGGTCGTACTTTCATTAAGGTTGCTTTCTTGTTTTAAACTAAACTCTATTCAGGATATATGGCGATGATCGAGTTTCTTTCTTACAATCAGGTAACTCGACTCTTCTGTCTTCAAGGAGATTTTGCTATTCAGTTTTTTATGAATGTTAATATTTGAGAGGAAATAGTTTAATTTTTTGTGTGTGGTGCGAGAGATGTAGGTCAGTGGTAAAAGGAGGAATGTGAGAGGATAATGTATGTAAGAGTGATAGAGTAGTGGAGTGAGGTTATGGAATGGCTGAGGGTAGTGTGAGTGATATAGTGTGATTGTGACAAGGATTGTCGTATGAAGCGTGGATACTTGAATTATTTGAGAATTTATGATGATCTATAGAAATGTTTTCTTAAGACCGTTGTCATTGAATATATATGATCGTGTGTGAAAGGTGTGTGGTAGAGTATAATTTGTATGAAGTAGTCTGATGTATGTGTGAGATATATAGATGAGGGAATAATGGAGTAGCAAAGTAGATAAGTGTGGAGCCTATAGAGGTAATTAGATGTAGTGTGGGCAATGTTAGGACTTAAAGGTAGGTCTTGAGAAGTAGGATAAATTAAATGATTATATTGGGATATATAGACAAGATGCAGAATGAGAAGAGTGGAGAGTATAGAGTTATGAGAGGTGATTTAGAGAATAGAGGTGTGTGATTAATGAATGATGGATGAATTGAAGAGGGTAGGGGGGGATGACAGAGGAGACGATTGGTAGAGATCATACATGTCTAGTAACCAAGAGCATTTAGCGAGTAGGGCTCATCCGCCTTGGTCATATATAGTCTCATATTGGGGGGGGGGTCTGGGTTTCGGGCTTTAGTAGGTGTGAAGTTCAAGGACAAGGACTTATAAATTGTTTGTAGAGTTTATTGCAGTTCCCCTTGAGTTATCTTTATGGGATGTTGGTGGGGCTGTTATTTTTCTATAGGTACGTGCAGGGGCAGGTGTCGGGGACTTATCATCTCCGTACTCACAAAAATTTAACGGTCCGCCCTCGTAGAAGCTAGGGGTGCTGTGTAGCAATGAGTTTTGTGTTGATGTAGGTATATCCAAGTTTGCTGTGGTGTTTGCTTCTTTCCCACCACCTCTGTGGAATTCTTTCTCATCTTCTGTGTTTCCTCTGATTAATTCCGGACAGTTACAAATACAAAGAGGCGGGGGGTTCGGAGACCTCTGGAGGAGGAAATAGTCGTAATCCTCGTTCTCCGGAAGGCGAGAGATCCATTCTTGCTATTTTGCCCGTTTGGCTTTGGGTATTCTTTAGTAAAAAAGAATGTCGTAAAACGTAATAGGTTATATATTTTTGAATATGTCCGTCAACCACTTAAATTGATAGTTAGGATCATATACTAAAAATATATTAAAAAAAAAATATCAAAACTGAGGAGTCCGTAACTTTATGCTATATTATGTATTATTATATATATATATATAATATTATATATTATTAATATATAAGTAGGCATTCTTTAAAAGGTGTTAATGAAAATACAGATTCATAGCTGAAGCAATAATATGGTTCTAACGATGGCACTGTGCATGTTATTAAACTAATAGAAGAAGAGAAAAAGTTGGCACATATTTTGTTATTTATCTGTTTATTTTTATATGTTATTTGTTTAATTTTTTTTTTATTTTTTTTTTAAGGGGTCGAGCGACGGTGGGACAGAGGGGGGGCGAAGTCCCGTCGTGGCCGTGAGGCCGAGAGACCTGATCCCTTATATTTGGCGATTTATCTTGGTATTCGTTTAGTTTAAAAAAAAAAAAAATTTTTGTCAACCCTCACGCTCTATTGGCTTGAAATAATCGAAAAAAAATGGATTACATCGCTCGTTCGATGCTAATTTCTTAACATCATCTTAAGCAGTGTTTCTCAAAGTGGGCGATAGCCGCCTTGTGGGCGCTGGAGGCGTAGAGGGGGGCGGGTAAGGGGCCTAGAAAAATGGGGGGGTGTTGAAGTGGTTAGGGGGCGATGGTGATTTGTTATTTGATCTCTTTTTTTTAACTAAGGAATAACCAATGCATTGAACCAGATTACTTTAGTATTTTTGTTGGCATATTTCTGCTGTTTGATGGTATAAACGTTTAGTTATTTTTATATATTTTTTAAATAGACATATATTTATTATCTACTTATGCATACATTATAAATAATATATATATATTTATAATTATTATATATATATATATTTATGTATAGTATATATATATATATAATATAAGTATATATGATATAAATAGTATAATTATAGATTATATTTTATAATATATATATATTATATAATATATATTATTATTAATATATATATATATTATATATATATATATGTATTATGTTTTTTAGTTTTTAAAGTAAAGAATTGGGGGGCGATGAAAAATAACTTGATTTTTCCAAATGTGGGGTAGACAATAGTTGAGAGTCTAGTGTTTAGGAAAAGTTCATTATATATATGGTTTATATAGTATATATTATATATTATAATTATATATATATTAATATAAATATATTATAATTATATATTATGATATATTATATATTAATATAACATAGTAATATAATATATTATATATATATATATATATAGTATTATGCAAGATAATATATATATAATATCTTCGTATAAGATGGAGCGTTGTAATAAAATAAAGGTTAAAACTATTTGCTACAGTAAAAGATGCATAGTAATGTTATGGCAACTGTTCTGATGTAAAAAAAAAAAAATATATTATATATATATATATATCTAACAATACATAAGGTCAGCGAAAGGAATAATTTTGAATCTGGTAAATTTACCCATAAGAAAATGTATAAAAAATATAATAAAAACATTATTGTTAATAATAGGTAATATGATTAGAAGTGTATTTAGAGACCTTTATTGGTTTCTCGATAAAATAATAGGTTTCTATTAAATTTTTGCTTTATAGGACTAGGGGTCGAGGCGAGGGGAATGCATAGGGGGGGAGTTTTGCATCCGTAGGGGAGGGGCGGAGGAACCCGCGACCCCCAAATACCAAGTTCCGGAGACCGTCCTCGGAGGGGGGGATTAGTTTCTTCTGATTGTTCATTCAAAGATTGCCATGGTGCGGATACTGGGGTATCTTTAGTAAAAAAAGCAAAATTTATATAGAAAGTTATTTATTTAATGATAACATAAAAGTTTAATGGCTGCTATATATTATATAATTATTAATAATTTTTTTTTTTTACCTTTTCTTATTGAAATTTTATCGCAGGATTCCATTACAAAAAAATAACCCAAACCCACCAAAAATAATTTAAATGTATTCTTTGCTTACGCTATTGTAGTTTTGAGATTTAATTTTTTTTTTTACATTGGCCAGGAGCAGCATTGGACGGCAATTACCGCATGTATTCCGTTTTAGCCTGTAGATTAATAGTTTTTAAGATACATATGACGGGCAATCCAGAGCTGACATCATAATATATATTATATAATTATATTATATATATATAAAATATATAATATATCTATAATATATAATATTATATATATATATGTTGATATATATATATATATATTATATATATACTATATACTTATATTATGCTTATATATAATATATATATATATAGTATATAATTATTATTATATATATAATATATATATATATACTATAATATATAATATAATATATTATTATAGTGTATATATAAACGTATATATATTATATATATATATATATATTAATTATTATATATATATTTAATGTCAGTGTCTAAGTCTGACAGCATGTAATAATAAGCAGACTAATAAAAATTATATTTGGATAGCGGAATTTTAAGGAGGAGGTTTTTATTTTTTTTTTTATTTTTATTTTTTTTTTTTGGCAGCATTTATAACTTGAATATTTAAAGAATTTAATTTCGTGCCCCTTGGGGTCGACCGACGGGGGATGAGGGGGGGATTCGTTTGCCGGGAGGGGGAGACCATTCCTGCTTTTGCGTTTCCTATGGTTTCTTTGTTAAAGTAATACAAAGTGTAAAGGGGAAGTTAAATTATTCTATTAAAACAAATATATAAATGCAATTCTCGACAAAACATAATCACTCTACACATTTTCTGAAATTAAATTAATGTAATTCTCTTTATTTGAGTTAAAGTATTCTTTAACAATGTCAATAAAAGCACATGTTTCAATGATATTGGGTAGGAATTTCTGACACATGAGAAATATTTCCTGATTTGTGTATTTCCACCATTTTTATCTTAGGATATTTCAATTTTTACTACTTTAAAATAGGGGTTATTAGTTGTAAATTGGCTATAAATATATGTTGAAACTATTTTGTTACATTATAATTATGCGGCTTTACACTTTGGTCAACTTAACAGTTTCACGTAGTTCTCCATTTCATTAAGTCGTGTAAAGTGAAAAAAATATAGTATATGCAATTTTTCTATAGTTTTTTCCCTTTATTTTGATCTATAAATTGCCAAGTTGACTCATTTCAGTAGTATTTCATACTCTTACAAGGCTTTTGGATTTACCATATATATATATATCTATATATATAATTATATATATATCTATATATATGCATATATATTATATATATTATATAGTAAATATTTATATCAAAATTAATATATTATATATATATTTAACAAATTTTCTATAGGAATTAATTAATAAATATATATATATATTATATATATTTATAATTATATATATATATTCTATATAAATATTTAGTACTATATTCAAGAACTTCACTATATTAATATATACTATATAATATATTATAATTTACTCGGATATAGTGATTATATTATTTTTTATATATGATTAAGTTCATCTAGATATCAATTTTGGTTTAAAGTCTGCCTTGCTAACATATTGGAAAAATAATAGTGGTATCAAACCCTGTAATTCTGGTAACATTGAAACACGGAATATGTAAAAATAAAAAAAAAAAATCATATCTCAAAATATACAATGTTTTGATACTTTTTGGAATTTGTATTTTATATAAAGATGTAAAAAGTAATACATAAATAATAATATTGGCTATTTTTTTTTTTAGGAGCAGGGGACTAGTATATATATATATATATTATTTGTAAGTTTAAACGGCAATGTATGGGGTTCCCGAGCGACGGGGAAAGAAAAACAGGGGGGGACTTTCGCCATATCGTAGGGAGGGACGTGAGACCGGACACATACAAGAGGCGTGGGGTTCGGCGGAGACTCGCCGGGAGGGGGGGAATTAGTCTACCGTAGTCGCTGAGAAGGCCGAGAGGACGCCTGATCTGCATTCGGTGGCGGTATAGTTAGGGTATTCTTTTTAAAAAAGCAAATTTTAATAAAAGAGTCTATTTATTTTACCGAGTAAAATAAAAGGTTCTAAAAGGTTCTAAAAGTTATTTCATATGTATTAGAAGATATTTTTTTTATTTTTTTTTTTTACATTTTCATATGTAAATTTTACCAGATTCCAAAATGTATTCCTTTTCGTGTAGCTATTGAGTTTTTAGTTAACTATTTTTTTTTTTTTTTAACTTTTCCCATAACTATACTTTTATATTTTGCTTACAATTGTGTTTTTGAGATACTGAGTTGTAGAGTTTTAACAAATTTCACCGCATATATATATTTTATATAAATAATATATA
>JABUQX010028730.1:25000-27500 GCA_015478945.1 Trachelipus rathkii | reverse complement strand
TTAGTAGCTCCAAAACCTTCTCTCTCATCACCTCTCCGCCTTCCTTAATCAACTCAACTGCTATTCCATCTTCTCCGGGAGCTTTCTCATTTTTCATTTTCTTTATGGCTTCTTCTAGTTCTTCTCTAATAATTTCATCCTCCGCATCCTCTTCATCATCTCTCTCCAACACTCCTCCTCCACTATGATCCTCCTCCAATCTCCTCCTCTTTCTCCTCTCATTCATTTAGCAGCTCATCAAAATATTCCGTCCATCTCTTATTTATTTCCTCTGGTTTCACCAGGGTTTCTCCCTCTTTATTCTTAATATTACTTTGTCTTTTCTTCTGTGTTCTATATGTTCTTGCCATCTTAAATATCTTCTTCTTATTACCTGCTGCATCTTCTGCTAGCTCCTCTGCCATCTTCCTGGCTGCCTCTTTCTTTGCATTTCTTTTCACTATTTCTGCCCTATTTCTAGCCTCTACATATTCTTGCCTTGATTGAACCGTTCTCCTTTTTAGCCATCTTCTCATTTTTGTGGTTTTTATCTTCACCGCCTCCTCCACCACCTCGTTCCACCATCTCGTGTGTCTCTTCTTTGTACCTCCCACATATCTGTATCCCAGCTCCTCCCCCGCTGCCTCCATTATCTTCTCTTGTAGTTCTGTAAAAATCTCTTCTCTATCTAGCTGGTCTATTTTCTCTTCTACCCTATTTCTATATGCATCTTTTTTACTCTGTTCTTTCAGGGACTCCACCTTTACTATCTTTCTCTTGTCTAAGGTATTATTCTTTTCTGCTCTAATTCTAAAGTCAGCCACCAACAGTCTGTGGTCTGAATCCATAGTTTCACCCGGCATGACCTTAACATTCAGTACCATTCTCCTATCTGAAGCTATTACATAATCTATTACCGATTTCTGATCAAACTCTCCCGTGTTGCTGTTCCATCTGTACCTGGTGTATCTATGTGATGCTCTGTGGTCAAAGTATGTATTCATAATTTTAAAACCCCTCCTCACACAGAAGTCCAATAGTCTTTCTCCCTCTATATTTCTTTCCTCCTCTCCAAAACATCCTATCCCTTCTTCCGCTTCACTCCTTCTGCTCCCCACCCTTGCATTAAAATCTCCAATCAGCACGCATATGCTATTTTCTTCACTTCTCAACCCTACCCATCTCTCCATCAACTCCATAAACTCTTCCTTCTCCTCATTTGAATGTCCTTGTTGGGGTGCATATACCTGGAACACATGGTACTTCTTTCTCATGATTTTGAAACTGCACACCATAAGTCTTTCATTTATTCCTTCCGCTTTCAGTATATATGGGCTCATCCTAGGTCCTACTACGAATCCCACTCCATGCTTCCTCCAACCTTCCTCCACTCCACTGTACATCAGGACATATCCTCCTCCCAAATCTCTACCCTCCTCCGCTCCCCTTACTCTCATCTCCGCCATGCCCAGCAGGTCAATCCTCCTCCTCTCCATCATCCTCACCACCTCCTCTTCCTTGCCGCTGTAAGTTGCAACATTCAACGTCGCACATCTAAATTTTTGTTGTGTATCCGAATTCATAGTCCGTTTTCGTCGCCTAGTTCGTGAGCCGAAAAATCTGTCCTGAGCCGAGGCTGAGTCAAGGGTAATGCAAGCAGGTCATGTTGGGCAGCGGCTTGCTGGGCCTGTCCTGCCCCAACCAGAGCTCCTTTGGCCGGAAGAAGGAAAAGAAAAATCCCTCCTCTTCCGTTACCAGGGCACACAACGTGGACGCGGAGTTGGATTTTGTATATATAATATATATATATATATATTATATTACATGATGTGTATAAAATAAATATATATATATATATATATATATATATATATATATATATATATATATATATATATATATATATATATATAGTATATCAAGGAAATATTATCTAACTTTTTTTAAAAAACTTATATGCTTTCCAAGCAATATATCAGAAAAGTGCTATAACATTTCAAGACTAATAACCACATCAAATACCCTATCTCAGATTCCATTAATTAAAGACCTTCCGGTCGGTTTTAATCTTCAAAATCACGTGGCCATTAGATTGATATTCGTTACAGACAAACCTGTCACTTACAATCAAGAACGGAACAACAATCTCTTATCAAATATGACTTATGAGCTGTATCAAAAAGGACTTATACTGTTTCAATATATAATATATATTAATATATATATATATATATATATATATTTATATATATATATATATATATATATATATATATATATATATAATATATATATATATATATATATACAAAATGAAACATAATAATATATATATAGAAATAGTAGATAAATATATATATATATATATATATATATATATATATATATATATAATAATATATATAAAAAAATATATATATATATGTATATAAAAAAATATATATAATATATATATATATATATATATATATATATATATATATATATATATATATAGTATATATAAAAGTAATAATGTATA
>JABUQX010028730.1:12500-20000 GCA_015478945.1 Trachelipus rathkii | reverse complement strand
AAATATGTGCCAGTGAGAATGATAGTAATGACGATCTTCAGTTTTCTCGAACGATATTGAAGTTCTTGACTTTTTTGAGAATGACAGAAAAAGAGTAGCAGTGTGCTCATATTGCTCACATACGCTGAGTCATTTAGGAAATTACTACACAGAGTTATTTGTTGTGAGAAACTCATGCTCGACATTCGTTTAGAGAGTCGTATCTAGTAGTTCGATCTCGAAGCAACCGTCTATCAACAACCATCGAGAGTTCATTAGCTTATTACTCCATTCCGAGCACGAAGGATCAGATACTCTCACAGAGATTTGCTTTTGTGGCTCTCTCTTGACTAGTCATTTGCTCCTTGAGACGACATAGATTTTAACAACGCCGACCAACGCCGTGGAGTGTATATATATATATATATATATATATATTATATATATATAAATATAGTTAGATATATATATATTATACTATTATATATTAATATATATTATAATTAATATAGTAGTTATTATATATATATTGTATATCTCATAAGCATCCACTTTCAACCGTAGACGTTGCAATATAAAGAAAATATTTCCCAACTTCTAACATTACAAAAAGTTGTGGTACGCATAGATGATTGAGCGTGTCTAAGCAGGTATCACGAGAAATTTGTCGACACGATTGTATGACACAAGAGACATACGCATCGATCCTCCCTCCTGACGATTAGACCCGCCTCTTCAGGCTGTTTTCTGGTTGCAGATGAGAGAGGAAGGAGCGTATCCTAACTTTCAACAGTTAGCAAGAAGCTTACTCTTGCTTCGTCCACATAGAAGTGTTTTGCAAAGTAAAGTTTCTCTTATATGGTAGCTGTGTTTGTTCTATGTGATAACCAAGTAAGTATAATGTTAAATAACTTATGAGAAAACTGTAAATGAATATATTATTTCTTTGACAGGTATAACCTTTCATGGGTCGTCGGTGTGTATCTCTCCAACTATACAGTAAGTCCATCTATTGAATTCGTAGCCATATAGTAAAAATGTAGTATGACACGTGACTTCCTCTGTCAAGAGTGCACAGGTTGGGATAACAACCTGGTGGGCTGAGTGTATGGGTGGGTTACCGTTCTGCCACTCTGGATAACGAATAGGAGAGCGTTGCAATGTGTTTTCTTTATTTTAGGTTTGTCTATAGAGACTGACATTCTTATCAAGCAGATGCTCAACGATAGTATTCCACTTACTACCCTAATAATAATAACCAAGTGCACTAATTAATTTGGCAATTTGTAATATTCGCATTCTAGAATATTAGAAAAATTATGTCTCATGGTCGATATCATTAAGAAAAAAAATATTCAAGTTGCTATTTGGCATCCGTTGAATATGTAAGAAAAATAATTTATGATTCGCTTTTAGAGTATCACGAATAGTTGCGAAAAGTAGAATTTTCGGTTCTATCTCTGAGTGCTAAAACATGCATAACTAAATCTCATCTTGGGCTTTTTCGAGAAAAAAAACGGTTTTAAATACTTTAGAAATTGCCTACGTTGTCTCGCGAACATTTAGCGTCACGACATAAAAACTCCGGCTAAAACGGATTATCTCTCAAATTGCTACTGTAATTGATTTGGCACATTTAAAAAAAATTACAGATATGATTCCACCTGTACTAGGCTCTCGAAAATGAAAATAAACAAACAAAAGATTCGCACAAGTTTTTGTGTTAAACGACCTGATATGAGAGGGGAATAAATTTTCCTTGTCTGCTTTAAATCCAATTGTCTACAGGAAAACGCGAGAAGTATTAGGAATATATTTCGTCCAAGTTAAATTCAGTCATGTTGAATACAATACCCTTCGTATTCTCTGAAACTATTCCAATTTTTTGCGGTTCTCTCCATAGATGAATCAGTGAGATTACCGATTGCGACTGCAATATCAGTGAGGGAAGCAAATAATCTATATTGTGATAGAATAAGAAATTAACCGAATATAAGAACGAAGTCATTCTATTATTATTATAATCGGTGGAGGAATACATCTATGACTACCTCGCATGCAGCAATTTCCAGTAAATCCTATGTCGTAAGGTTCCATGTTGTAGAATGAAGTAAACCATCAGCCATGATATGAGAAATCTGGGTTCTAGCTTTAGAGCTACATATGGGAATGAGGAATTCGAATTATTATTATCAAATCAGCATCTATCATTTATCTCTCGAAGTTGCTACGTAATACGGATTACTCATAATAGTTTCCCTGTTGTAAAAAACTCCAAATATTACACTTATTGCTATCTCATGAAGGGTTGGTAACTATCAATAATGGAGGTGCGAAGAACCAATTCCAACTCCAACCTCGTACACTGTAAGCTCAAGTCGCTATGAGAGAAGTTTTTTGTATTTTTATGTGTTTTTTATGGGGGAGACTCTGGGGAGATTTGAGTCGGGTCGACACCCACTCGCGGAGGAGAGTGAACAAGAAAATAAAGTGTAAAGACATATTCCCTGAAAATATGTCCAGCAGATATATCAGCCGATTTCATGATCCTCTTACCATTTCTCGTTCTCGATTTCTACTTTTTCTTGAACGCAAAAAGCTTTCTCTACTTCATCGTTTCAATGGACAGACATCTTTTGCACGTAACACAGTTGGTTTACAAATTGAATTAATATAGTTGCGCTTAGCTCGTGTTTCATCGTATCAATCCTTGTTATTGTCCAGATTAAAGGAAAACTTGATATACTTTAGTCACGCTTGCGCCTCAGTCATCTGAGGAGCTGTACGATGAATGTGATATGCACATGTCGTATATCTACGTTTACTTCGTAAGAGAGACACCCTTTAAGGCATCACATACACAGATCCTCTCAACTATCATGTTTCTCGCATCAACAATAATGTGCATAGCATGAGTTTCTTAGTGTCAAAAATGATTATAACCGTTCTTTAAACACATATTTAATTTATCTTTAATTTGTGAGTATAAAAAGAATAAATCTTGTACAATGATTGAAACAACCTATCAATCACATAATGTCGTGTACAATGCTGCGTCGATGTATCTGGATTCGATGCGCGTGCGTCTGTTGAAAAATTAAGGTGCAAAAAACCATTATTTTAAAATGTTTCTTCGCGCTTATATTTTTTCTCTTTATTGATATTGATATTGAGAGAGAAGTGATGAAGATAGAGATAAGAATGATGGTGTGATGACGCAGAGAGGAGGAGAGAGAGGTCAGAGATGAGACATTTAGGTAATTGAGTCACTCACCCGTGAGGTAGACGACGAGTGGAGCTACAAGCATGCTAGCAAGAGTATATTAAGTGAGATCTGAACATGAATTTTGTCGATGTCGCTTATTTGGTTCGTAGCTCGTTCGTCTACAATCTGACCCCCACACGCCAGACGTATCACCACCACACTCCGGCTCCCCTCCCACCAGCGCCTCCCCGCTCGCCCTCCGCCGCCCCCTGCCGCCTCCTTGCCTCCCCTCGCCCGCCCCCCCCCGCACTCATCCGCCTCCCCGCTTCAGCTTCCCCTCCTCCCCTACCCCGCCCCCCCCCCTCCTCGCGCGCACCACCCGCTCCCGCCCCCACCCTCCCTCCTCCGTCCCCTCTTCCTCCCCCCCGCCCCCCCGCCCTCCCGCCCCCCCTCTTACCAACACCGTACCTATTTACCTGGAAACGACACACTATTTTGAAAATAACTAACTTTTTAAAGTTGGAAAAAGAAAAATTTAATTAAAGCTTACACTATTGAGTGATTAGCAGGCTGGGAAGAATATTCTGCTAACAAGATTATTCAACAAACAATAACAATAAGCAGTTGCTACAAGTGTTGATGTAACGCCAAATACGACGTACAAACAATATAGCCTTCGTTGTTGTGCCCATAAAGCGTTTCGCCACTCCAAGACTCGGATCTCTCGTTAATCATTAGTTTGAGTGTCTTCATGCGTCAGCCAACTTGTATTCCTTCCTTTCCATCATATTTCCGCGTACGGCTTAATTAATTGGGACCAAAGCTCTCGCTGAAATGCATCGTAATTCTACATCGAGCTAACAGGTTTGGTTGACATATCAGAAGTGTCCTCTAATAACGCATAATACTCAAGGTATATATTAATTAATATACCCACCTCTTACCCACGTATAGTTATATATACTGTATGTTATTTATGTATTTTTACCTAAAATTTATATATATATATATATACATATATATATGTGTATATATGATATATATTAATATAATATATATACTGCCATAGTGTGATAATATTAGCTCTATGCGGGTGTTACATTATAAGTTTACATATGATATTAGCTCTGTGATCGTCTGGTTATGTAATAGTTAGATTAGTATATTATGTTATATTATATTATACTATATTAGTAATAGTATATTATTCTCATATAATATATATCCATATTTAACATATTATATATATATTAGTATTTTATATACTATATCATATATTGATACTAGAGTTATAGTAGCTATATAATATTTTATATTAATTACCATATTAAGTTTATGGTGTGCTACGTTATATTTTACAGTTTTAATTTTGAAAATTAACTATGATATATATATATTATAATATATATTATATAATATATATATATATTTATATATATATATTATATATTATATATATATTAAATATTATATATATTAATATTATTATATATTAATTAATATTATAATATATATATACTTAATATTATATATATTATATATATTATTATATAATATAAAATAATATATATTTATATATATATATTATAATATATTATATATTAATATATTAATTATATATATTAATATATATATAATATATTCTAATATATAATATATATATAATTAATATAATATATATAATATTTGATATATCTATAAATATATAAGTATATTACTTTTCATTTATACCTATTCGAATAGCTGGACGGTTATTCCAACGCAATTTTTTCGTGGGAGCCAGGACAAAAATCGTTTCTTTTATAATATATTATATTATATATTAATATATACTATATATAATATAATATAAGTATATTAAATATTATAATAATATATATAATGTAATAATATATAGATATAAAATATCCGAATCATTATTTGAATAATATTCCTTAATTAAGAAGAGTTTAGATAATAAAAAAGTAGATAAAAACTAAAAATAACGTAGTGATAAAAATTAGTATATTATAATATATTATATATATATATAATTATTATAATATATTTATTATATATATATAAGTAACTCCACGCGTACGTCTCCAAACTTTTTAATCATAATAATATTATATAGCGATAATATGATATAATATAGTGAGTGAGTAACTAATATATATATCAATAATAATATTATATATATAAATATATATATATTATTAATTATATACGTGTATATTTGTATCTGTTATATTTAATTTAATTCGATAGCATATATAATTATATAGAACAATATATTATAATATATATATAATATATATATAATATATATAATATATATATATTATAATTATATAATAATATAATATACATAGTATATATATATATATATATATATTATATAATATAATATATTAATATTATATAATATATATATTAATATATTATATAATTATATATAATATATTATATATTATAGGGTAAAGGATATCATTTTCTTATACCTATCGTATGGATATAGTTATTTTATTAAACTAGATATATCGATTAATTATATTCGATTAAATGATTATTATAAAAAAAATTTTATTTAATGTCAATAAGAAGTATAAATATAAAAAAAAAATAAATAAAAACTCAGATCAGCAAAATCTGACACAAAAAATTAGCTTTAAAGTAGAAATTACTACAAAAAAAAATATTAATACTATAATAAAATATTATATTTTTACTCGTAAATTATAATTATGTATTAAGCATGAAATGATATTGTAAGTGACATATACGAAATTTGTTCAAGTGACTGCGGTCACTTTTAAGTTTTTTCAATATTTCCAATTAATTGTGACGAATAAGAAATGTAACGCATGCAATATTGAATGTGACATTAATTAAGAGAAAAGGCGAAAAGTTCTTTTTCCGTTGTCAAACATGTACACGTGAATTTGACCTGTTTAGTTTGTATACGAACTCCTCAGTTTTGATTTTTTTTTTTTGCTTTTTTTTTTATTTTATTAATATACTGATGATTTCTATATTATGATCCTAACAGTTAAATTTAAGGTGTTGACGGACATGATTTCAAAAATATATAGGACCATTTACGTTTTACGACACCGTCAGTTTTAATTTTTTTTTTAACTAAAGGAATACGCAAGGGTAACCGCAAAAGATGGCAGGAGTCGGGGTCATCTCGGTGCCTTCCGGGGAAACGACCAGGGTAGGACTATTTGCCCCCCCTCGGGGAAGGTCTCCGGAACCCCCGCTCTTTAGGTATTGGTGGATCGCTCGGGTTCTCCGCCCCCTCCCCTACGGTGGTATAGGAAACGTCCCCCCCTTCTATCCGCCGTCTTGCTTCGAGCCCCCTAGTGTTTATTTTTTTTTAGTTAATTTTCTTTTTTTACATTTTTGTAAAATGCTTTACACGCTGATCTTCAGAATATGTAATTGTTTTTTCTGTAAAGTGTCGTACTTTTCGAGAGATATTTTCTTTTATTGCATTTTTTCCTCTTTTTTTTTTTTTTTTTTTTTTTTTTTTTTTTTTTGTGTTTTTTTACATATTTTATAACTAAGCCTTATCGGCTGATTGTCAAAGTATTAGCAATTTGCGTTTGTTCTGTAAGTTTCATCCCAAAGGAATCCAACAAAAACCTAAGCTATTAAAGTATTTTCCATTTGATGATAGATAATATATACCCGTTTATATATATATACTAATTGGATATAACATATATATATAACCTATTGGGCAATATGAATATCAATATCGGGTATAATTAATTATATATTAATAAAAAGAAAAAAGAAAATAAAAATATATAAATAATAAAAAAAAAATATCTAAACAAATTTTTCTATTAATATATAAAATCTATATAATATGAAATATATATATAAATATATATTTTATATAAAATAATTTGCTTCACTAATTTAAAATTAAACTCGTATTTTATCATTTTCCTAGCTTCTTTTCAAAATTTCAAATGTATCGATATTTCAAATATTTCGATATTTCAAATGTACTCGATTTAAAATTATTAGCGTAGGTAGACTTTGTCCATTATATATATATATATATATATATATATATATATATATATATATATAATTATATATATATATATAGTATATATATATATAATATTATAGTATTATTTATATAAGATAATAATATATATATATATATATATATTATATATATATATATATATATATATATATTACTCGTCAAAAATAACGCACCACTAGGGTAAATGTCACTCGCAGGAACGGGAAGGCCCCTAACCCCATGAAAACCCACACCAACACAGACGGCAGCATCAGTGTAACTATGT
>JABUQX010028730.1:0-5000 GCA_015478945.1 Trachelipus rathkii | reverse complement strand
GAGTAAATCAAGAGTACACTTAGAAAACACTACCCTCGGAACGCCTTCATCCAGAGTAAAGTGGCGTGACAGAATAGAGGAGCACCGAACTTGGAATGGATCTGTTTGACAAAAGACATTTAATGAAAAGAGGAAGTGCCGTAAAACGGAGGCGTAATTGGAGTTTAAGGAGGATCGAGTTTCTCCATGTTGTGTTGTAAGCTTTTTCAAGGTCAAAGAAAACACCAAGAAACCATCCCACCAGTGAGAAGGCCTTCCCGAATGTCATGGTCTAGTTTTAAAAAGGGGTCCGCGGTCGAACGATTTTTTGCGAAAGCCAAACTGGACAAGTTTGAAAAAGCTTGGCGACTCTCCAGAACAGGGAGGAAAGGCGGCCTGAAACCATTTTCTCCACTTAATATATACAGGTATGGCAGGTCCCAGTGAAATTGGTCTTTTAGGTAATCGCCAGCTTCGGATCTTTTCCAGGTTTGGGATAGGGAATTACAAAAGCTGTAGTACAAATAGATGGAAAAGAGGATTCGATCCAGATTCTGTTATATAAAATCCAGCAAAAAATGCTGGATGCCGAGGGATGTTATAATGACGGACATTGATATACGAAATCAATGTCTGGACCAAGAGCGCCGTCTTTGCTACTAGCAAGTGCAGGCTTGATACTCTGCAAGTGTAAAAATACGGTTGTAGAGTATGATTCTTCCCCTTTCGCTGTTTGAAAAGTCTGGCAGTGCCTGTGTCAGTTTCTCAGTTATTTTTGAAGGCTTTCAGCTGTAGCGAATGAACTCGAATGGCTAGCAAAACTATAAACCTAACGCATCTGCTACCACCGCAGGAGCGGAGATCGTATCAGTTACTCAGGCCCATAACCGAGGACTGTGGGTGAGGAGTTAATTATGGAGCGACGAGATATTTTCGTGTAACTTTCCACACTAAAAGAAGGGATTGTGGAGTTAACAGTCGATATGTAAGTTCGAAAATTTTGTTTACGCGTTTGACGATTAAATTTGCCGAGAATCTCGGCTGCGGCTGCTTTTTAAAAATAATCATGTTTGGGGATGGTACAAGTCTTTATTGTATATGCCTGTAGAGAGTTTCTTCTTCTCTCGGTTGGCTCGTGCGCACTCTTGGGACCACCAACGGGGTTTCGACCGCCTCCCTGAGGAGGACTGCGGGATGCAGGGCTTCCGGCTGCCGAGAATGACTATCTTTCTGGAAGAAGCAAAAGGCTATCAATCAACAGTCGGAAATCATCTTATTGAAAAGGAGAAAAATGGATAGCGGTGAATTCTGATAAAAAGGAGGCCCACTCCGCATCGATCATAAACGCCAGGCTGGAGTAGGATTTTTGCATTGGGCTTGCCGAACAAGCTCATTTAATGCTATTGAGTAATGATTCACTGCCGAATAAATAATCAACGCGGGACCAGGTAAAACGATCCACATAAGGGAATGGGAGCAAAAGAAAATATCAATACAAGAAGAAGTGTGTGTATCTAAACCTTCATATATGTGGGAAGTCCTGTGTTAAGGCATCCCAGGGAAAGGGGAGTTAGAAGATCTATATTAAGATCTTGGACTTAGATGAAGTGACAGAATTCACCCATAAGGGGTGGCGGAGGTTGAAGTCACCTAGAATAACAACCGGAGTAGACTGTTATGAAAAGGAATCTGCTAAGTCGACCTTAGTAAATTCACTACTCGGAGCATAAGTTAGATTAAACGATATAGGTAATGGTCGATGACAAGTGAATTTCTTGCCGCTACTGCCATGAAGTTTTTGTTTTGAGAGGGACTGGGAATAGGGATAGATTTGTGAATGAGTCATTCCTAGACCTCCCTATCATTGCCACCTCTTTCTATAGAAGTTAAAGGCAATTTTATATTCAGATGGTTGAAAGAAGTGACGATGACATAGTCGAAGTTCCTGTAACATATACACTTTGTGTAATGTGATATTAGTTGAACAAGTTCTTCGAAATTAGAGTAATGGCCACGACAATTCCATATGAAGGAAAGTAGTCATGGTTAGTTATGAATATTATGATGGTGGTCTATTAGAGACAATTAGTCTCTATGTGACTGGGGTAATGTTAGAGGTGGGGTTCAGGATGAGAGGGAATGGTGGAGACGTGGGGGTCTCGGCGAGGAGGGAACAAAACCTGGGGGTATGGGTAGTCATACCCAGAGATTTTTTAGGTTGTAAATTGAGATCTTTATAGGGAGGAGTAATTCAGATGTATTTGGTATGAAAAGAGCTTCAACCATGAATGCAAAGATAAGTTAAATTCAACCAAATCCATATTGCTTATGTGGGTTTGGTTGAGTTAATAGAGAGCATCGTAATGCTCAAATTTATTGTGAGAGCAGTATCAAGAACCCGCTTGGCAGCAGATTCAGGAAACTGTGGGGAGGGGCATTAGAGTCGGTTTCCATGGAAAATGGGGAAAGGAAGGTGTATCCGAAAGGGTATTGTCTTTTTGAGATTTGTATTGGGGTTACGACATCGATTTCCAATGTGGGATTCGATGAATTGGCAAGGTCTGATTCTCGAGAATTTTCCAGTACTTCATCATCGGGTGATTATTGGGAAAATTGGGTAGTTTGATTGAGAATGGGACCTCTGAGGTTCATTCTGTCATGCTCACAGACCAGAACGCTTAGAGCGTTTTCGACGTTTACGTTGGCAGTTTTCCATTCACTTTTCTCGGAAGTGAGAAGCATTAGAAAGAGAATGGGTCATCGCATCAAGCTCCATTTGGAAGCTGTTTTCCAATTCATCTTCTATAGGGTATAGGAATCCCTTAGAGATGCTTGATAAAGGAACGTCGGGAGAAGGAATTATAGAAGAATAGAGGAACTAAAACTGTCTTGTAGATACTTAAGCATGGTTGGTTGGGAGTTTGTTCATTATTTGTGATTGTTTGGTTACAGTCTTTTGAAGCCTTTGCATTTGTCTCAGAAGTAGAACTTATGGCGGGGTCTCTTCTGAGTTGCATTTTTTACATCTGCGGGTTACTGTGTTATTGTTTAAGAATTCGGTTGCTCTATATTTTAACGAATAAATCTTTAAAACTTTGGCGAGACTATTCTTTTCTGTGTGTTTTAAAACATCTTTAACCAGGGGTGTTTCAGTAATTAGTGGGAGGACGAATTAAAGGGACAAGAAGACCGTTCCTCTTGCATAAAGTTTATGTGAACCAATTTGGTGGAGTATGGGACCATATGTGTTCTTGGCGAAGTGGGTTTTCCAAATTTTGTAATTGGATGAGCTAGCTTAGTTTCTTATTGGTAGCTTGTTGAGAGTTAATACTCAGGATAGGCTTGTTGATGGCTTTTTGGACGGGAGTTTGAATCAAGGGCTGCTTTTGTACTCATTGAGAAGTTGGTAGTGTGGGCAGTACATGTAGACAGGTTGCATTACTTGCCTGAGTTTCAACGGAATTTAAGAGAGGAGCTTCTATTAGGATAGGGTTGTGTTGGCGGATTAACACGTGGAGGCGTGGGGGTAGCTGTAATTGTGGCATAAGATTGATTTTGATTTGTCTGATATTTTTCATTGAGCTGGCGTATGGCATCTCTCCTGCTCAATTTATGTATGGTACATAGATCTAAAACCTCCTGTTCAAACAGGAAAGAACGGGCATTTGAAAGAGAAGCATGTGGGGTCTTACAGTTTCTGCAGTTAGGGGTATTTTCACAATGAGTGTGAAATAATTCTCCGCAGATGGGCATTATTGTCTTCCTGTTCCCCTACAGTATTTTCGGGAATGACCAAACCGTTGACATTTGAAGCAACGTCTGGGTCGAGGGATAAACGTGCGAACACTGTGGCTTGTGAACCCTATTTTGACCTTTGTTGGTGGATAAGGAGTATTAAAAGTCAGCAGTAAACGGGGATTTGGTTTGTCAGGAGGTTCCCGGCGAGGGGGAAATCTATAAATGTTTGTGACGGAAAATCTTCTCTGTTGGAGTTCTTTCAAAATGACAGCTGTAGTCTTCGTTCTCTCTGGAATAGGGACAATAAAAAGTTGCCCTTTAAGATGTGTTTCTTATTTTCATCAGGAGTAAAACAATGAGGAATATTTGCAAGAGATGTTAAGGATGACAAAATGGAACTTTGATTTCGGTTGAGCAGCTTTTACGAGAATGAACCCCCAATCCTCATCAATGTGACTGGAAGGCTTCAACTCCTAGGGCTTTTTTAAGTGCTCTACTGAGCTAAGAAGAATGGTTTTTTGCTCAGTAAGAGTTTTGGAGTTAAGCTTATCTCAGTATTGTAATAACATCGGAATACAGATCTGCTGACACATCCTGGAGGGGAAGTGCCAGCGATTATGGAGTAAAACGAATAGAGTACGGACTAGTTACGCGAGAGAGGCACCTTTACGGGATTGCCAGGGCCGTTGGGGCACTGGGGTGTTCGGGGTTTGCTGGTCGACGAATCGAGTGAAATTTCGCAAAGGACCATCCAGGTTGTAGGAGAAGGAAGTTACAGCATAGGTACCAGGTTCAGAAGTAGTAGGACCGTCGGTAGGGATCAGGCTGGGTACCTGGACAGCATGGAAATTGTTGTTGAGTTGTTAACTCACCTTATTTAAAAACTATTTCATTTAAAGAACTTATTCCGCTAAAATTTCTACCCACAAACTTCGTCTCCATGGATGAACAACATAGCAATAAAGCAAATGAGACATAAAAGTACTTAAATAACAGGATGGGCTGGAAAGGCGACTTATTCATAAGAGACACGAGGGCGGCGAGGGTAATCCTTCCTCTCACACAGCGTCCACAGTCCAGAGCCGCCCACTTACAACCAACCCGGACCACACCCCAAGGTGGGCTTGGCATGTGGGCCTCGGAAGATCCATCCCAGAACGTTACGTGGGGTCCCACTCGATGTACCACACGCACCTATAGCTCTTCGCGCAAAAGTCCAAGATTATACACCAAAGTGTAGAACACCTCCCCACGTGGTTAGCAGGAGCTCAAGGAATCTCTCC
>JABUQX010028729.1:42500-52725 GCA_015478945.1 Trachelipus rathkii | reverse complement strand
TGTCAAACAACATGAATAGTCATTATTTTATCTAAAGCGAGGTAGCGTAAAATAAAAGTTGCTGGGTTGAATAAATGTCATGAGTAAGAGTGTAGAAGTTTACAAATTTAAAGCAGTAGAATCGAGTAAATTGGTAATTCAAACATGACTGGCGTCAACTCCCACCTCCCTACCACCCGTTCATAACCTTTTGGTCTATGTATTCTAATTGATTCAGGTCAGCATATCTGAGTTTGTTCGGTGTGTGTGTAAAGTGTAAGTGTGTGTTACTACCAACGAATAGTGTAGTGGAGTGAGCGTAGACATTGTTTCAATTAATAGAGCTAGACATTGCATCACCAGAAGTAAGATATAATGTCATATGACAAAAGCGTGTGACAGGTATCCATGAATATTAACAAGTTCCATACTTAACAACAGTAAAGTGCCTTGCGCGCATACAAAACGTAACTATCACATTTTTCCTGCATGATCTTAAGCATACGTGGTGTGTGTGATCGTGTTATGTAGTTGTACATCGCACTGCTCCTTCGGATATGCCCAAATGTGTGTGTGTGGGTATACAACTAGCGGATATTGCTAACATAATGAATGTCATTTAAGTAAAGCTAGGACATAGGCATAGTGTGTGAGAGTGTGGCGAGGAACATAACACAACTTAGGCTCGAATGAAAACCGTGTAGACATTAACTATGGATAGTTGCGACACTTAAGCACCAGATAAGGGTAGCAACAATGCAGTACAAAAACTAACTTCGACTTTTCGCGACATATTCAACATATTAACGTTAATTTTACACTGGAACACAGTAATACTTGACAAATATTTATCATAACCTTTTCTAATTATCACACAGACCAATGAAAGTATGCAGTACCTTAACATGTTTTAATTTCTATTTTAATTTTAGTAATAATGTGTAATAGTTTACTGATTTTTAAAATGAAATCAGTAAATCAAACCATGGAACCGCGGCGCCCCCATCCCTCCGTCGATGTACTTTTGATCTAGTTAATATATTGATTGCATGGTCACATTTTCGAGTATATTCGGATAAAAACACAAAAGATAAGTTCTTTAGGTATACTAACCAGTCGGAATATATGCTAACTTAACAACGTTTTTTTACATTAATAATCAATATAGGGTGTGTGTGGTGAGACCACACTATAGTACGAATTACGGCGTGTAGACATCATGAGAAGATGCAGTTTTGCACCTGGCCACTCCAAGTTTAATCTCTCTAGTTACACTTTTCAAGCAGTATTCTGAATATCAATGTTAATTACGACTAACAGTAAAGAGGGGTTTAGCATAACCGCTGGTCTAATCGATCATATTGACAAGCGTATTATTTCAAACATAACAAATTTTTTACATCAACTTCGAATTAATATGTAACAAAAATTCATCATAACGATTGTGGCTAGAGATATATAATCCCCAACGGGTTAGCTTTCAAACATTAACAAAGTTTAGACCAAGACATAACATAAAAATGAAACAAAGTTTTGTTAGAATAACAAAAATAAGTTCTTTAAATAAAATATCACAGCTACAGAAGTGTGTGTGGTGTGTGGCGGGTAATAGTAAATGCAGTAAATCAAGACCCATCCCTGGCGCGGTGTGTGCACGTGGGGTTTTTAACGTTGATTCTTCGAGTATCATTGTTGGATAAACATAAGACATAAAAACTAAGTTGTTTTATAGGGTAGTGTGTGGAGTGTGAGGTGTGTTAGCATCACTAAAAGCTAAGTGTGTGTGGGAGAGAGAGAGAGTGTAGCGGATGTGAGAACCTAAGAGAGGTGCATGGTGAATAAATCCGAGCTAACAACACTGAAAATTCCTACTTATTAAAGGTTAAAGTAGATAACAGTGCATGCAATAGTTGTGATATGTTCCGGTGTGTGTGTGTGCGTGGGTGTGTGTGTGTGTGACGAAGGTGACAATCTATCGAAAGATACCAGCATTCTGTGAACTATGAATTGGACACTATCTTGCATGTGCGAGGAAGTGTCAGGCATTGCAAGGTATAACATCATTTGAACATGAATAAACGGTAGGAGCATTTAGGCAGAAAATTTTGGGCAAAGCCTAGAGTGTGGAGGAACTTATCTAGGAGTCACGTTTCAACACAGGACCGGCCACCGTGTAACACAGTAAGGTCTTACAAGGGAGACTATCTTCTCTTAACGAAGTCGAGTGTTAATTTCACATGTGTTCATAGTAATATTTAAGTAATACGTATCTAAAGCTTACGAAGCGGGCAATTACCCTCCGACACACTCACCTCAGCCCTTTTGGGCTGAGCCAAAGCGTGAGTTGAGCTGATTTGGGTATCGATCCCCCTCTCCGAGAAGGTCGAGTAATTCTTTCAAGGGGGCGCATTCCCCTTGGGTTTTTTCTAGTGGAGGTAATGTGTGCTTTAGAATATATCGTTAAGGAAAACTGTTTATTCGTAGTTAATAGGTTATATTAGAATGGATTTACTCATGATCAGAGTGTGAATTAACGACGTGGATTTGTTAAGAGAAAGTGAATGAGTTGGTAAGTATTACTGTGTTAGAGCGGTGGGTGATTGTGGGTTAGGGACGTTTGAGCTTAGGAGTAAAGCTTTGTGCGTAATGTTAGGTTGCCCACAAAATTTTGGCTAATGTCTACGTTGGTGGATTAGTGAGTTCAAATGATGTATACATCGAGAAATGCTACACGTTGGGGTGGGAAGGATAGTGTCAATTCATAAGTTCAAGATGCTGGTAGCTTTGATAGATTTGGTGCATCCTTGGTAGGATTTGTTAATGTTAAGGAATTTTGTTATCTGTTGCTAATATGCAGGAAAAGTGGGAACATATCAAATAGTGTGTGGTGTGTGGTGTGTGTGTGTGTGTGGTAAGTATGTAATGTTCAGGTTGTTGAGGTGTGTGTGTGTGGTGTGTGTGTGTGTGTGTGGCGAATTTGTACATTATATTCTTTGGTTCAGGTGGTGTGTGTGTGTGGTTATTATGCTAAAAGTTTGTTGCGGAGCATATATTCGGGGTAGTGGAGGATGTGAAGGAGGACTTAGTTTTATGGTTTGTTTATCAAAATTGATTATCGAAGATGAGACTTGAATGGCGATAGTCGAATAGATCATAGGGGTGGGGTGATAGGTGACTGCGAGGGATGGGGTTTCTTTGATGATGTAGGTGAGTGAGTGGTGGGTACTGCGTGTGGAAGTGCGGGAGGTAAACTATTAGCGTGTACGTGGTGGATGGTTATTCAAAGAACTTATTTTTTATGTTATGATTAGGTAAAGGTGTGTGTGTGTGTGTTTTATGTTATTTGTATTATTGTAGTGTGGCGTGCAAGTATTCGTTGGAGATTATATTATTGTAGACGGATTGGTTATGATGTGCAAGTGTGTGTGGTGGTAAGATACGAGGAGTTGATGTAAAAGATTTGTTACGTTAGCAATATATTATAGTCGTTGTCAGTATGATGATTTAACAAAAATTTAATATATGTGTGTGGGGTGTGTGTGTATGTGTGTGTGTGGTGAAAGAGATTAACATTTATAGGTATAGAGTGTGCTTGGTGCGGGGTGTGAATAGGGTTGTTTTGTACGACGTTGTGTTGTGTACTTGTTACGTCGTTAATGCGTGAAAGTTGGGTGAGAGTGTGGGAGGTAGTATATTCGTATATAGTGGTTTAGCTTGTCGGGTGGGTATTGGTATTTGTCTTAGTTCAGGCTATGATTATGTAGACTTTAGTAATGTAGAAAAAGTTGTTTACTGGTGGTAGCATGATACTCGGGCATGTTTGAGTTTAAAAAATTATTTTTGTTGGTTATGTGTATCCAAATGATACTCAAGAGAGTGGGTGAGCGGAGAGAGGCGAGGAGGTAATAGATCAAAGTATGGAAGGGAGGTGGGGCTTGGGGGTGATGGTTTGATTTACTGAGTTTACTGTTTAAAATCGAGTGTGGATTACCGGTTTACTATAGTATGTTATTGCGAGAAGGACTGTATTTTTATGTTATGTGTTGGATAAACTTTTTATGTTGGCGAGTGAGTGTGTGTGTGTGTGTGCTGAGGTTAGACAAGGGCTATGATGAGAATGGGGGGTGTGAGGTGTGGTGAGCGTTAACGTTAGATATGATTAATGTTCGGAAAAATGGTGTGTGTGTGTGTTGTGTGTGGGTGCATTGTTGGCTACTTACTGTGCTAATGTGGGAACTTTGTTAATAGTTAACGGTTTATTCGAGCGTAAGTTATGTGTTAGGTTTGTCGTGTGTCATTATGTTCCTATAGTCATATGAGCTATGTAGCTTTTTATTAATATGCAGAGAGTGTGAGTGTGTGAGATACCGTGGTCTGGAAAAACAGATATTTCTGGGGCTTTTATCGCGAAAGGATGCACGAAATGCGATGTAAATCAGTGTGAGAGGTGAGAGAGAGTGAGATCGTAGTTCAGAGGTTATGCATGAAAAATGGTGTGAGTGTGTGGTTGTGGATGCTGCGCTAGGTACTTTACTGTGGGTGTGTGTGTGGTGTGTGTGTGAGGTAGGCAGTATTCGGTGTGGTGTTTATAGGTTTGTCATTGTAGGCATTATATGTGCTTATTATGGTGATGGCGGGTATGTGTGGCGTTTGTGTGTGTGAGGAAACAATATGTTACTTGAGCATGTGAGTGGTGTGTTGTGTTATACATAAAGAACTTTGGTTGGTGTACTGTTCTTTATCCGAGGAAGTGGATTTACTGCGAATGTGACCTGAATCAATAGGTAGGTGAATGAGAGTCAAAGCTCATGAAGGGTAGTAGGGAGGTGTGGAGGGAGAACAGAGTTAGTTTTGAATTACTGATTTACTAATTTATTTGTGTTGCCTGTGAGTTTATTATTGTTTAAGATGTGTGTGTGTACATGCATATATGTAAAGAGTCTTAAGTTTTGTACGTTATGTTTGGATACTTTGTTGTTTAGTTGTTATGGTTTGGACCAGAACTTTGTATGTTTGCGAGGGTGTGATTTGTTGGGAGGTGAGTAATAGTCAGTTAAGAGGTGAGGGGAAATTTTCGTTTTTAAAATGATACTATGTGTGAGTGTGTGAGAGAGAGACTTTGTGTTAGCGTTACAGATATTACGTTGGTGTCTGTTGTGAGTGATAATTAGACAGGTGAGGTAAGATGTTTTGTTAGAATATGATTGGCAATGGTGAAAATAGGGGACTTGAATAGTGTGGGTGAGGAGATTGATGTGTGATAGTAGATTGGTGAGGTGAAGTGGATTACGTTTTTGGCTGCAATGGTTAGTTAACCTTGTTACTGATGTTGAAGGGGGTGGTGAGAGCGGTGTGGTGTGTGTGCTGATGTGTGGTGATGTGGGTGAGAGTGGTGTGTGTGTAGTGTGTGTGTGTGTGTGTTAGTGTGTGTATGTCTGTGGGGATTTATGCAATGCTATGGTGAGTAGCTTGATTAATGTGCACCTTTATTACGTGGTATTATATCAGCGTATCTGTATGGATGGGTGTGTGTGTGTTATGATAATTTTTTTGTTATAGAGGTATTACAATGTTAAGTGGTGAGGTTTAACATGTGTTATGTTTAAGGTATGCATTGAGAAAGGGGGGTGGTGGAGGATCAGGTGTTATGTGTGGTGTAGTTTGTGTTGTGTGACGCGTCGCGAGTGTGTGTGGGACGTTTGAAAGTTGTTAATGGTGAACAGTTGATGTCATGTGTAGAGAGCTGTGGGTGAGGTGTGCGGGTGGGTGGATATAGTTCTTAGTTCAGAATTGATGCGAGATGGTAAGCTTTATTAGATGTTGAAACTTTATGTTACGTTAGCCTAGTATTCTTTTGATCAGTATGATAATTAGACAAGGTATGATAATTTTTTGTGGGAATTTCATGTTAATCAAAATTAATATAGGAGAAAAGGAGTATCGATGATAAGAGGTTGCTTTAGTGTACGTTTTTGTATGATATGTTAAGTACTTTACTGTTGCTAAGTGGAAGAGCGGTTGTTCAAATGTTAACAGTTTTATTCGATGCGTTTAGGAGGTGGTGTGTGGGTTTGTCTGGGGTGGGAGCGAGTGGTATGAGTGCGCTGGGTGTCAGGAGGATGCTATGTTAGCTTCTACTAAGAGAGAAAATTTGGGGAAAGAAGTACTTATGTTACGTTAGCTATATTCGTTGATCATTGGTTTTACAGGATGATGTGTGACAAGACCCCTGATAGATGGTGGAGAGTGTTATGTCACTGTTTAGTGGGTTTGAATATAGGTTATGTTATGGAATAGGAAGTTTTTGTTAGGGGCTGTTTCTTAAAAAATGTGAGCGTGTGGTGTGGAGTGTTGATAAAACAAAAACATTGAGGCAAAGAAATAAAAATGTGTTTAAGAGGAGAAGTTTTTATGTTGCCCCTTGACAAACAAAGAATCAGCTGTATAAGCTTAATGTTTCGGAGAGAGAGTGAGTGGAGGGAGGTTGCGTTGAGATGGGTGTCGGGAGAGTGAGGGAAGGAGTGGTGGTGACAATTTCTCCAACTGTGTAGTGTGTGTAGAGTGTGGTGAGAGGAGGAAGACACATCCAGGCGTGGCGTACTTGTTTCGCTGCTGTGTGGATGTAGGCATTGTTTTAGTTTACTGTGTGTTGTGTGCGTGTGTGTGTAGGGATAGGTGTGAGTGTGGATGGGTTGAGCAGTTTACGGCGAGCGTAATGCGTGTCTGTAGGTGTGAGTTGAGTCTTTGGGTGTTGTGGGTGGTCATGCGCTGGGTTCTCGTCTTCGTCATGGGTGGGTGTGGGTGGGGTGTGTGGATGATAGTGTTTAGCGGTGTGTGTGTGTGTGTGGTGATGTCGGATTGAAAGTCTGTCGGGATTACACAATCATGGAGAGTGTGCGGCCTGGGGTGACCAGGTGATGAGTGGAATTAGAGGCGGGGTTGGGAGTGTGTAAAATTATGTGTTAAGTTGTTACGGTATGTTAATGTGGATATAATATGATATGTTTTGTAGTATGGGGGAGTGTGAGATAGGGCGGGGGTACGTTGCGCGGGTATGCAAGTGGTGAGTGTGGAGTGGTGTGTGGGGTGTAATGTATGAAACTTTAAAAGTTAATGTTAACAAATAATATTATCTCGTATGTATTTAAGCTCGCCAGGGTGTGAGGTGTGGGGTGATGTACATTATATTCTGTAGGTTCAGTTATGAGTTGTAGCGTTTATCGATGTGGAAAACTTTGGCTTCGTGTGTGTTGTGTGTGGGCACATATATTGTTGAGTCGAGTATGATAAGATAGGGGTTAGGTCATGATAAATAATTTGGTTAAAATGCTGCTATGTTACTGTAAGAAGATAAGCAGTGAGTATGTTAGAGGAGGTGTGAGGAGGAAAAAGTGAATAGGGGGTGCGGGTGGTGTGTATGGTTACGTTTCGCTATTTATTAGAAGTTTGACTATTGGTTGAAGGTGGTGTGCGGGACTGTTATATTTCGGAGTGTGTGGGGTGTGTGTGAAGGTTGAGTGTATAACATTGATATTTCTTGTACAGTAGGTGTGTGTGTGTGGTGAGGCTTTGAATTGATGTGAAAACTGTTAGTTATTGGTCGAAGAGAGTGTGGTGTCGGGGGGTGTGGGTGAGTGAGAGTGTGGTGTGTGTAGTGTGTATCGTCGCTAGAGTGATGTGAGAGATGAGTGTGACGTGTCACGTGAGTCTCGCGTCGCAGGTGCATGCTATGTCGATGAGAGCTCAGGTTGGGACGTTAGGCGAGAGAGGAGGGCGCTTGATTTATGGATTCAACTGATGTACGTTTTAGGGTAAAATGTAAAACACAATTTTTTTGGACTTATAAACATGAAGAGGTGTAAAATTTTTAGTGAAAAACAAAAAAAAAGTGGTTAAAGAATTGAAATTAAAAATTAAGAAGTTTACTTTATCATGAAAACGAAAAAGTTTTTAAAGAAATAAAATTAAAATAAACAAAAGTGTATTAAAAAAAAAAATGTTAAAAGAAAGTCCAATTAAAAATAAATAAAGTTTTTTAAAAAACAAAAAGTTTTAAGGAGAGAGAGAGAGTGTGAGAGAGGGATGTTTTTAAAGTTTTGGTAAAGAAGGGATAACGACGATCAAATTACTGAACTGATTAGTAACAGAAAGGTTTTTAAAGAAATGAAATTCAAGAAAATAACCCAGAACGTACTACTAGCTATTATTTTAAAAATATTAACCTTCATTCACAGTGTGTGTGGTGAGTGTGTGTGTGTGTAGGCTTTACCGCTGTTAAGTATGAAACTTTGTTAATGTAAGAGAAGTTTATTCTTGCTTAAGCTGTGTTAGGTTTTTTCGTTGTATAGTTATTATATCTTGGTTCAGACTATGATGATGTTACTTTGTTAAGGCAAAAAACTGTTGTTACGTTGGCATAGTAGGTGTCGTTGATCGAGTATTATTAGGGTACTGTGATGATAAATGATTACCGTGTTAATGGGCGGAAATAATAATAGGTTAGAGATATGTTTTGAAAACGTGTGTAAATAGTGTAGGTTACGTTTTGTATTGCAATGGTAGTTACTTAGCTTTGGTAAGGTATGGAACTTGTAGTAGTAGTTGCTGGCAGTAGAGCTAGATAAGGTTATGTTAAGTTTTGTCGTTGATAGTTAGAGTGTGTGGTGGTGTTGATATGTTAGTTTAGCATGATGTGAATGTGATAGTGTGCCGAGTAGCGTTTTTCGTTGGTCGATTGACTAGCGTTAGGTAGGTAGGGATGACATTTTTATTAGCAATGTGACTCATCATGTTCGTGCAAATATAATATGCAGTTAGATCTCTATGGTTAAAAAAAGTGTGAATAAGTTACGTATTGTACGAAAATGTTAGTTACTTACATGTTGTTAAGGTATCGACGTTTTTTAATGACTAGAGTTTATTTCGTCATAAGGTATGTTAGTTTGTGGTGTACATTGATATTTTTAGTTCAGCGTGATGAGTATGTAGCTTTATTGATGTGAATCACTGTTTTGCGTTAGCGTATTTGCTTGGTCGAGGGTGTATGATAATTAGGTTAGGTATGATAAATTTTGTTAAAGTTACTTTTGTTAATGTTAAAATAATCTTTAGCTTTAACAGATTCAAAATTGCATATCCACATCACTGCTAAGTGTTTCTTTCATTTGGGTAATATTTTGAACTTTGACGTTGGTGGTGGTAATGTTATGTGTGGTGCATAAGGTAGTAGTCGGGCGTAGTATAGGTATATATTTCGTAGGTAATTTGATGCTATGTTTGCTTTTATTGATGTGAAAAACTTGGTGTTGAGGCGTGTTAGCATTATTGCAGTTGATCAGGTGTGGATAATGTACACAAGTTTGTGATTAAATTTTTTATGTTAAAGGTTACAATGTTAATGTAAGAATATCAGTTGATATGTTAGAAAAAAGGTGTAAATAGGTTCTGCGCATAATGTTAGTTACTTTGACTGGTGGTGTTTAAAAATAATAGTGTAATGTTAACTGTTTATTCATGTTAAGATTGTGTGTTAGGTTTGTGAGTGCAGCATGTTATATGTCGTAGTGGTCATATCTGATGTTGGTGGCGTTGTATTATGGTTGAAAACTTTTGTATCGTGTAGGGCATATTATAGTTCATTGATGTAGTATGGTATTGACAAGCACTGTGGATAAATTTTTTGTGTGAGTGTGTGTGTTGGTAATGAGAAAAGGATATCAGCTGATATGTTAGAAAAATTGTGTAAGTAGGTTTACGTATAGTGCGCTCGAAGGTAGTTGCTTTACTGTGTTGAGGAGTATGGAATTGTTATGTTAGCTGTTTTATTCATGGTTTAAGATGTGTTAGGGTGGATTGGGAGTGTACGATTATATTCGTTAGTCCAAGTGTGCTATGCTGGGGTGAGTGTGTGTGTGAGAGTGTGTGGGGTTCAGCATAATATTCGAGGTGTGGAGTGAGTATGAATGAATCAACAAGGGTTGATGAGAGTAGGAGTGGGTGGGTTAAATGAGTTACGTATGGATGTAAAAATATCCAGGATTGGGATAAAGGGAGGGTGGTGGTGGTTTGATTTACTGATCTACAGGTTTGGGTATGTAAAAACACGAATTTCTTTAGTTATAAATGATGAAAAGCCGTTAAAATTTAGCGAAAAAATTAACGAGTTTAAGGAGCGTTATTAAAAACAAAAATAATGAAAGTTTTTGTTGATGATTGCAAATTAGTGCAGTGAATCAGATAGGATCAG
>JABUQX010028729.1:0-15000 GCA_015478945.1 Trachelipus rathkii | reverse complement strand
AGGATGTTAAGAAATTATGGATGAGTGAGATAGAACTGATGAAAATAGAAAGTAAATATTTCGTTGCGAATTTATGAAGCTTTACAGGTTAGCTCTAGCAACTAGGATTAGGTTTAACCTAGGTTAGGTTAAAGCTTAGGCCTTAGGGTTATGCTAGGCATTTAAGTGGATAAGGTAGAAGTATAAATATTATTTATGTTTTTTGCTAACAAATATATCATAAGAATAAGATATACTATTATAGTAAAAACTATATAAAATAATAGAATAGAATGTGTATACTTTGTTGTATCGTACGTTTGCAATGAGTTATAGTTGTGAAATAGCTTTCAAAAAGAGGGAGATAGTGAGTGTTGTTTGTGGTGGTTGGGTGTATTGGGTACTAAATCATTTTTTTGGGTACTAAGCTTAAAAATGAAGAGGCCCGTAAAATTTTAATTAAGATCCGCCGAAAAGTATTAAAAAAATTTAATTAATTTTAACGGTGGAAATGTAGATTATATATAGAGGGTAAAATAAAAGAATAAAGTCATTTTGTTAAAGCAGTATCAAAAATTTAAGAATTTATTAAATTTCAAACGATAAACAAGATATATAGAATATAAATTATTAATAAAATATATTATTAATAATATAATATATACTATATACTACTATATATAATAATAATATATATATATAAATATATATATAAAAAATTATATAATATATATATATTATAATTATATATTATACATATATATTATATATAATATATATATATATATATATATATATATATATATTTATATTATTATATAATATATTAATCTATATATATAATTAATATATATTGTATATATTAATATATATATATACTATATATATATATATATATATATTAATATATATATAATATATATAATATATATATAAATTATATATATAATTATATATATATATATTTAATATATATAATAATTATATATATATATATTAATATATATATATATACTAATATTATATTATATATATAATATTATATATATATATATATATAATATATATATATTATATATTATTATATATTTATGTAATATATTATATATATATAATAGTATAAATGTATTTATATATTATACTAGAATATTATTTACTATATATGTATTAAATATATACTTTAATATAAAAGTTAAAATTTATTTCCCAATTTTTTTACAATTGCAAACTGATTGTTATTTTTGATATCATTAAAAATTTAATAAATAATTACTTATTACTCAATATTATTTTTTAATTATTTACCTACTTAATTTGCCTTAACTTTTATATCGACATATAAAAAATAATCTGTATGTATCGCTCAATAAATTACCACTTGAACCATAATCCTGTTTATATTTAATCGCTTCTCGCGAAAAATGGAGAAGCAGTCCATTATTATAATTAACACCTCTATTTAACACTATCTATATTATATATATACTATATATATGGTAAATATGCTGTGATTAGTGTGTGTGTGTGTATAATATATATTTATAATATATTATTTAGTGTATATATATATATGTGTGTGTAATATTCTGTGTTAGAACAATTTAAATAAGCCGATCTGTCTATACAACGTATCTTTTATTATTATTAAATGTAATATTTAAGTTAATTGATATTAATTTTGATTAATTTTATAAAACTACTAAATTTAATAAACCCAAGTTTCAGCTATTAATTAACGAATTCTTTGACGACTTTATTGACTTTTCATTTCATACATTTTACAATATACTGATAATTATATTTGCTTGGATTTAGTACTTATGGAAGCTATATATTATTCGCAGATCTCGATGCAAGATGTACGAAATATTCTTTCACAGTAAAAATATTAGTTTTATTACTATTTTCGTTTGCCCATTTCCATTTGTATATTTATAGTAAACAAGTACTTGCCGCCGTTGATTTTAATATTCTTATATATAATTATTTATTTATTTTATTAAGTATATTATGTCTATATTTATCATTTATAATTTATATATTATTATTATTTATTTTATTATATTTTATTATTATATCTATTATTATATATTTATTGATAATTAATTATTCATTTAATTATATTCAAAATAAAACGGTGAAGACTTAAAGAGTCAAAACAAATTAAATAGAATTCAACACATATAAGTAACCACAAATTTAGTCTAATAAGCTTACCCTGAGAATAAGACATTAATAACAGAAAAATATTTCCATTCTTAATCATTCGCCAGTTTATTAAAATAACTTTGGTAGGACTAAGTTCGAAGTACAGGAAGGATAGCTGCTAGGATTCCTTTATTATAAAACTCTATAGAAAGGAGATGAAATCACATTACTTAGTTTCAAAGTTAGAAGTGCAGACTTCTCTTATCAGAGTCACTTCTTAGATTTTATACTTTCCTTTAAGAATATGTTAAAAAGATAAAATACTTTACCATCAGTCGTAATTCTTCAACACTTTTAAACAATTGTGAAATGCTATAGTAATCGTTGCATAATTTTGCGTTCTCCGAAACTCGAAGGCAGCTCAAGCGCGTAATGAAATTATATATATTGTGAGCAATTGGCAATAGTAAATATTTTGTTAATATAAGTAATATTAATAAAAGCATGCAATCCCCATAAAAAATTAATGGCAACTGAAATAAAGTAAACATCATATTATACAAGCTGAGTTTTTGGCTTCTACTAATTCAAAGGAATATTTTATACATAAATTAATTATTATATTTATTATTATTATATTATAATTTATTAATAATTTATATAGATAATTATGGTTAATAGTTATATAATATAAGTTGTAGATAATAGTGATAAAGTGTGTCTGGTTATGATTGTTATGTTGAGGTGTATAGCAGTTTCTAATGAAAGATGAATATATATGATGAGTTATGTCACGATCGTAATCATCATGAGAAAAGCATGGAATAGTACTATATAAAAAGGTCAATTTAATATTTTATTATTATATATATATATTAATCTATATTATTATATTAATTATATTATATAATAATAAATTATACACTATATTATATATAATTAATTATGTATTATAAATATATATTTATATATATATTAGTATATTCATTATTATTGTTATAATATAATAATTATTATATATAATATATTATATAGTTATTTATATATAGTATTAAAATAATATATATTTTATATCTATATGTGAAGTATTTAATTAATATTATTATATTAATATAGTATAGAATTAATATAATATAGTTATATATATATATATATATAGTATATAATATAATATAACACAATCATTAATAATAACAGATACTATAATTAATATATATTATAATATATATATATAGTATATATATATATATATATATATATATAATATATATATTATTTTAAGCTTTAGAAGAAAGAAAGGTAATTAAAGGGTTAATTTAAGAGGATCTAACAATACTGAGATATATATATCATATATATATAATAAATACTATATATAATATATTATAGTATATATTAATTATATTATATATATAATTATATATATAATATAATATATATATTATATAAATAATATTATATATATATATAAATCTATCAATATAACTATAATAAATATATATATTAATAATATAATATTATATATAATTATCTATATATATAATATATATATAATTATATATTTATATATTATATATATTATATTTATATATAGAATAAAAAGTAAATTTCAATTTTCACGCGATCCTATTGAATGATAAAAATACTCACTTTATGATATCACCCTGATGGGAATCGAACCTGGATTAGAAGATAAAAATGCAATGAGTATTTGCCACCAAGTCACACTCAATGAAGTTTTAGACAGAACCCGACTTAAACTTCCTAGGTGAATATATCTCGCAACCTCCCACAATAGGACATGTTAATGTATCTTCCGCTCCACTCGGTCTGGTTATCCCGTACATAGGAGGTTTCCGACCAAAGTGTATAATAAATACTTAAGAACGTGGTCAGTGTAACGAATAAATTAAATGAATCCTTCAACCCGCCACCAATCACCAATTGACAAGTTTTCATTAATTATTTTTCACTTGTTACCTCCTAGTCAATGTTATCCCTGATGCTGGTACCTCAAGTTGTGAGTGTCGGAAGGATACCGACATGTACCTATCTGGTACGTGGGTCGAGAAATATCACAACATAGTGATAAATATTGTTAGCCTGATTTACTTTTTATTCAATAGTGTTTGGTGGTAAATTGCACGTTATTCGCTTAGTAGGTATGTTTGATTCACAGACAGGGTTGAAATGCTTTAGGGGTATTTTATTAAAGTATATATAATTTATATATATATATTATATATATATAATATATAATATATATATATATATTATATATATATTATATATATATATTAATTAAATATAAGTATATAGTATATTATATATATGATATAAAATTATAGTATATGATGCTAAAAGATAAAACATATATAATAGTAATATATATATATACCATAATATATATAATAAAAGTTAAGTAATGTAGAAATTGATTTCATTTAAGGAGTTGAAGTATAACTAAGAAAAAGTCGGACGGGAGGTATAGTCCGAAAATAAAATATAATTAAAAATAAAATATAATTCGTTAATATTGTTATTTGGGTGAAGATAAAATTTATAATCCCGTAGTAATATATGTAATATTATAATATATATATTATATAACTTATATATAAAATTATTAAAATATTATTGTACTATTATTAATTTAACAAGTCAGAAAATTTAGACAATGATATAGCAGGTATTTGGTGTATGAATTAAATTACGAATCGGCAAATAATTGAGAAGTTAGAAGAATTTACTGATTAAACCAAGGAATCGAACATATTTTATTTTTAATTAAATTACTATTCAATTGATATTATTAAATAGAGCATTATATTTGTCATTCATTATTAATAATGCAAAAACTAATAATTGGTGAATTGTAAATATCTACTCAAATAATGAGTTTCATACAGCTTGTATTATATATTCCTTATTATAATTTTAACAATCTTTCTATTCTAACTTCTAGGCTCAATTGCAAATCGAACTTTCACGAGACCTATATTTCTTTTCCAGATTCCTTTATTTCCATTCGATAATCACAATAAATGAGTGGATTATAAATATGAAATGTCAGAAGTTATGCAATAAAATGTTAATTCGTATATCTTGACCCATAACCGTAATTAAGAGCCATGAAGGAGGCTAAAATCTGAGTAAGAAAAACCATATTACGTCTACGGAAATCTCAAAACTTCTTTCCAAAAAGAGGCCATTAGACTTACTAACATGCTAACGCAGGACAGCTCTCCCATACCAAATGAAGGATACTAATAATCATATCTTACACTTGATATTGGATCCAGTAAAGAGCGAACAAACTGCGTTTACAAAGTACTTAAATTATACTATAAATATAATATATTTAATATTTATAATAATAATATATATATTATATAGTATATATATATAAAAGTAATATAATAAATTATACTAAACTATATAATATATACTATAATATTAGATATATATATATATATATATAGTATATATATTAATGATATAATATATATATTAAATTAATATAATATTTATGTAATATAATATAATATATATCATATATATAATATAATATATAAATTATATTAATATATGATCACTCACGGATCAGTCACTAAATAACTAATCTAGTTGTAAATGGGGTGGGCGTACTCATTTAACGCTTCAACAGAGAAGGATCGAAGCCAAATGCCCTAGAGAGATATTAGCTATCACTAATCTCTGCCTATATAGTATTATACTAATTATTAGTTAATTATATAATACTATATATATATATATAATATATATATTATTTATATTATAATATATTATTTAGTATATAAATATTATTATTATATGATTAATAATAATACTATATATATATATAATATTAATATAATTATATTATATATTATATATATATTATAAATATATATAATTAAATACTTTATATATATGTAGTAAATAATATGAAATAGTGTATTACTTCCAGAGTGTAATAAATATTATTAATATAATATAAATAAATATAGATAAATAATAATTAAATATATATTTATTTAATAGGGGTGTGTGTATTTTGTTTACGATTTAATCTACGTTTTTCCTAAGAAAAAAAAATATATAAAGAAATATGCCATTTTAAATACTGATTCTACTATGTACATTTTAAATTTACACACTTGCTTGAATACATTCCTATAATTATAATCGTTCGCAGCGATAAATGCTTTAATAAGCCATACATTATTTGAAGAGTCCTACGTGTCTTGCACTCAAAGGAAATGCAAATTAATGTTAGAAAAAAATAATCCTTCTAAAAGAAAAGAAAAGGAAGTGAGCGTTTGTGAGCGTTAGTGAGCGCTTGCTTCATGAGAAGGTAAAAACTGAGCAATTACGAGGATTGTTTCCCCATAAATCTTCCTCTAAGAAAACATTAACAGCTTTTATAAATTAATAAAATGGCGAAAATTTGATAAATAAAAGAATTACGACTAGGGTTTTATGGGAAGATTTAAACATTTTTGCAGTTTTTTATAGTTTTTTTCTCTTTCTTACTAAATAACTTTATCGTTTCATGGAATAAAGAATTTAATTTCTTTTATATAATTTGATGTATGTTTTTTTAAACAGGCTGCAATATGTTTTCTCCTCTTTTGTATAGTTTTGAATTGGTTATAGTATATTAAGTAAAGGTTAATGTTATTATTGTTAGTTTGCTTCCCTGAGGGCAAAGTTTAACGACATTTTACATTGTTATTTTTAAATTTTGAAATATTAGTTTTAATAAAAATTAAATTCAAATATGTTCAACCTCTTCATCATCATTTCCATCTTTTTCAGTCATTAAAAAGTAAATTAAAAAAATAAAGGTTTTCTGCCTTCTGTTTCCGTTTCTGGTTATAAAAAAAAGAACAAGCTTGCACACCACTAACCCACATTTAATAATAATAATAACAGACTTATGAACAAACTTTTACAGCTATTTTAATGATTACACGTTCGACAACATCATCCGCCAAACTTAAAAATGACCATTCTTCACCTTTATTTATTTTTTCACCCACTTATGAACAAAACACTTTTTTTTATCGTATCGAGTGGCAGACGACGACCCTACATTCCTATCATTTGCCATCTGCCGGCAGCTCTTCTAGAACAGTGTGAAGACTTCTGTAAACTCACTCTAATTATTAAGTAACAGTTGTATGTTGAAAGGAGTTTCTGTAAATAATAATCAGTTCTATTGACCTTCCCCTATCCTTGTAAAATTTTTATATATTTTTAAGGTTATAATAATAATTATTCATATATCATAAGACAATTGTTATAAAAGGCTTCTGATATTAATGACGCAATATAAAATGATTTCGTAAAGATAAATTTAATTACATTACATTTCTAGACAGAGAAGATAGAAGGGACGTAGTTGAACAAGTAGATATATCTATAAACATAGTAAAACTAAATATAGATATATTCACCTACAAAGAGCATTATTTTTATTGCGTGAAATAAATGAAAAATTGATGAATTGATTCATGAAGAAGAAATTTGCACATCTCAGCTCATGTTCGGTTTAGCAGTAGTTATCTATTAAAGAAATTAATTAAAACACTGAGAGATACAATTGAAAATTAAAATTTTTATAATAAAAGGTAAGACAATAATTATTCCCATCCATCGCTCGAAAATGAGTATAGAGAGAGAGAGCAATATCTATACGAGTTTACAAATTTCATCAATAATTTGATTTTTCCTTCTCACTCAGAGGCTTCTTAGTTCTCACTTGCTTTCTAAAGACAGTGTGATTATAAGTAAATAGCGCAACTATGATTCTAAAAGATAGACGCTAAATATCATGTTACCAGCAAAAGTGAACACACTATCAATTCCATACTTGTTTGCTAATCTCGCTCTTTATCCTCTAAGTAATTTTTTGTTGTCAGTTTGTGAGGAGAAACGGGCAAAATCCTCAGATTCTGTCTCTCCTCTCTCGATATAACATTATCCAATAATAGAAAAAATAGAGTAGAGTAATCATCATAACTAAAAGTATTTAACTTGTTGTTAACTTATGTTTTTACTGTAGGATAATAATCATCATTTGTTTTTAATTATTTTATTAATAATTTTCTTAGTACCTTGAGGACTTATGTACTTAAGATAATAAGGATATCTAGAAACTCACTCACTTTATATAACCAGGCATACTTAAACTTTATGTAGGACTCAGAAAAGGAACCAATCCTCAAACAACCAAAAAGCCTTCCTGCATATACGTATAATATATTATATTATAATAATTATATATTATATAGTATTTAATATACAGTATAAAATTTATTAAATTTGTAAATATTTTGGTTGGTTAAGTACTTAATATTCACAGTATAAAATTTCGATTAAACGAATATAGGATATATTTAATTAATATATATAATTAATAATATATTCAGCATAATATAATACCATTTACGGGTTTGAGTAGTAATCAATACTTTCATTAGTTATTCTATTTATTAAAATAGTGTGAGGTGAAATTTAAACTATATAATCGTTATTTATGCTTTTTGTTTTAGTGTGAAGGCATAGTATAATATAGTATATATATAAGTATAATATATATATATAATATTCACTATAAAAAATCTATTCAAAGAAAAGGGATATATATATATATTATATATATATACTATATATATATATATATATTATATATATATTAATATAATATATATAATTATAAAATATACTTATATATATAATACTAATAAGATATATATATATTATATATATTATAATATTATATATATATATATCATATAAGTATATATAATATTATAATCTATATATTCACTGTTTGTGTAGACTCGTATTGTTCGTATATTACCGCCAGTCTCAAATCTCATTGTAACTCTTATGATAATTATACTTGTTGTTCTTTTAAATTCGTCTTGAAATTATTTTATGAAGT
This sequence comes from Trachelipus rathkii, assembly GCA_015478945.1. NCBI lineage: Eukaryota > Metazoa > Arthropoda > Malacostraca > Isopoda > Trachelipodidae > Trachelipus > Trachelipus rathkii. The sequence continues at coordinate 5,918 of JABUQX010028729.1, read as the reverse complement.
TATCATTATTCATAATTAAGTATTTCTTCTTGTTTTTATTTATCCTTCCTTTCTTGATTAAGCTGTTCTGACAGCAGATAGTACTGTATTTCCTCTTACTCTCCCAATCCTGAATTTTCAACTAAAGGCGGTTGTTATGCTTATGCGAGCAATGATGTTATTTTCTCTCTTGTCTCTGATTTATAGTCCTTTCTGTTCTTGGATAGAAATAATATTTATATATAATATAATATAGTTTAATGGTGGAGATAAATATTATTGTCGGTTTATTATAAGGTGAGGGTGCTATGTATAAACTTTATTGGGGGGGTTACACATATTGATAATACGTATTTCTATTTATTATTATCATTTTCATAAATAAAAACTAAATAAATTATATTCATTTTAATTTATTTAAAATTTAAAAATTATTATTAATAAATCTATAAGTACCTGCCTCCTAACTCTAGCTGACTATCCACATTTCTTCGACCACTTATTCACTAAAATAGAACTCATTTCCCTCTTCTACACCTTTTTCTGAAATCATCATTCTTTATGATTTCAAGATTAATTATATCCTTTAGGTATTGTGTCTCATTTATTCTGTTTCTGATGATATCAGTGATCACTCCCTAACACATTTTCAATCCAGAATGACCTCGTTCAGTTGGTGCAGCTCCTTACTCGTATCCCTGATTACCTTGAAGATTAACCCAACACTTGATCTTTCCCTAACTTCCAATTCTCTTCTCTTTAAAACTCCTTTGATAACCTTCTTATCTCGGTATCCTCTTCTATATCTTCAATTTTTCGGTCGCCTATAAAGAAGTAGCATTTTTGATACTTCGGTGTTGCAAGCTGATTGGACTTGCGGTCGTACTTCTTTGACTTCCCGAGGAATGACTACTGCTTCCGTGGTAGGGGTCCCTTGTAATATGTAATTCGCATAGCAGAGGATTCCTCCTGGCATGGAGTCATGGAGGCTCATATTCCATATTTTTTCCCTTCAACTCACTTTATCAATTCGTAGTTTACCTCCGCTTTTTCTATTGCTATTTGCCGCCTTGACGCTACAATTACCGTCGTCTTCTAAATTCAGAAACCTCTACAACTTATATTCCATGATGGAATCGTGCAATATCTATTATCCTCAACATTAAAAACTCTTTTTTGCGTGGAAATGTAATAATATTTATAGTTTATTCAAAGAATGCCAACTCTAAGTTAGCTTCATCCTCTTTCACTCCTCTACTATCTTCCGACGTACAACTATCGTTCTGCCTTCTTCTAAAACTAAGCTCTTTTCTTAAACCTTTATCTCTAATTCCACCTTCATACTTCTGTATTTCCTCCAAATCATTTATGTAAAATGTTTTAATTTCTTCCAAAGATGTTATCTCGAAGATGCACGATCCTGATGTTTATTCCTCCTCCTATGGTTCTCAAAACTTGTGCTTCCGAGCTTGTACAATGCCTTAGTAAACTATTCCTCTGTCTACTTCGACCTTCCATTCCTGCCGTATACTTGCGCGCGTCATAATGTGTCGTAAAATGGGAACCCTTCCCAACCCTCAAACTATTGTAATATCACTTTAACTTCGGTTCTTTGTAAAGTTTTCGAAACTTCCCATAACGGAAAGATTTGGAGACATATCAATTCTTCTAATCTTATTTCTGATCGCCAGTATGGCTTTCGTAAGAAGCACCTTATTGGTGGCCTCCTTTCTCTTCTTTCTGATTCGAAGTCCTCAACCCTTTGGTAGTTTGGTGGCTCTGTACATATCGAAAGCCTTCCTTTGAGTTTAGTATATAAAGCTTTGATTTTTAAACTTTCTTCTCTCGATATTTATTTTTTTCTCTCTGTGACCTTCTCTCTGATTTACTTTTCGGTTGTATCTCTCCGGTTGTTCTATAGTAGCTTTATTTATAAATTTCGGTGTGACTTTTATCTCAATTTTAGTGCACCTTAACGCAGTCCAAAAATAAAACTAGAACGTACATTACCCTGTAATCTTCGACAAGTCAATAAACATAGAATGTGACACGAATGACTGGCTTAGGTGAGCTCGAATTTGATGTAAAAGATAACAAGGGAATAAAGCATAATGAGATAAACAATAGTCATTTATTGATAAATGTCAGCGGAGCAACAGGGAAAGAAATGTCACCCTCTGTTTCTCTTTGTACAAAATCTAATTTATCTACGTCGCCTGAAACAAAAGGAAGCCAGATGCCGCACTTGAAAGTCGCGAAATAAAATATGGTATGAGATATTACTAAAGAGTCCGCGCCTACGTCCGGAGTATTCATTCCCTGTATTATTTTCACTGCGCTCGCGACTACATCTTCCAGCGCTGATATTTAAATTCTTCTCGTCCATCCATATTCATTTCCCGGCGTCTCCGTGTAAATATTCTTTAAGCTTCTCTGTAGTCTCTCGGAAACTATCTCTTGGAAGAAGCTCTCGCCTCGGCTATTTCCTCTCCGGCTCCGGCTCCACAGAAGTCTCTAGACTATCGCGATGTGTCATACCAAGTTTGGTTTTTCTGGTTCGTAGTGATGATGCATCATCAACCTTAAACCCTGTTTCATTTTAGTAAATCGGAATAACTAACCATATGAGAAATGGAACCTAAATGCCCATTAAAAACCTGTGGTTCCCTGAAGCTCTTTGAGCCCTCAAAATACAATTCTGTTTTTTGGCTGGTTGCCACCACAGAAGGCCTTGGCCTACCTCCTGGAGTTCCTGTTGCGGTATTGTGGTGTGCGTTTCTCGCGCTCTCGGCCCTGGCTCCCAGGCTCTGCGCAATCTCGGTGCTCGGCTCCTGGCTCCGGCTACCGGCTCCGGCTACCGGCTCCGGCTCCGGCTCCGGCTCCGGCTCTGTGTTCGCTTCTCCTTGTTGCTCGGAATCCCGCGTCCGCGTTCTCTAGATCCCTATCCTTCCTATACCAGAGGGATCCTTTCAAACGGAAGAGATGCCCGCTTCCTTGAGTATAGACAAATCGCGCCGCACTCCCCATATATATAAATGTTTCAATATACTTTATAGTATATCACCACCCCTAAATCTCTATCTACTATGCTCTCGGACGCCTTCCCTATATTCCCTCGTACTTCTCCTTTTCTCTCATCGTAGAGCCTGGTTTCTCTACCCTTCTTCTCCTTTCTTTTTTTGAAAGCTCCTATGATCTCTACATTCCTCCTATCATAACATCCATCCGTCCTCTACCTTATCACGCCTTCTTCCCTGACTCCGATCTACATAACACCTCCTCAACAAGTCTTTTTATGACTCTATCTTCGCTGTCATCCACATACCATCAACAAATATCTCTATCTGTTCCATATTAAACTTTTAGCGATACAATAATCAATACAAAGTGACGTTATTTCAAAATACTTCGCGATTACAAATTCAACAGCTAATACGAATACATAACTATAACACTATCACACAAAAAAATCAAACAATGATGTCTTCATATAAATACTTAGGTATTCCACATAAATTACTATTTGTAAAATTAAAATAGTATAATGATTAATACTAATAATATAATATAATATATTATTCTAACTTAATATAATATATCGAAGAATTTGTAGAATCTGAAAATTAAATAAGATTCTAATTCATATGACTTTTCACATTTTTCGTGCTTTAACACGTTTTAGACGCGAGAAGGTTTAAAATTTAAAATTAAAAATAGTCTATTCACACCGACGGCCTGAAATTGCCAGCAAAATGGTTCCCTAGTACAAACAATTTTTATAAGACAAAATTTTTCAAACAGCAAGAAAGAACGGAATACGCGAACTTTTTTCTTAGTTTTTTTTTCATAATCTGAAAAGGGTATTAAGTTAAAAATCCCTGCATCCTCAATTTCAAGTTTTATCTCTATTTTAATAGAAAAATAAAAAATTCGCAAGAAAATAATAGTTCCATACTGAAGAGTTTTCATCCTTTCTTGAAAGTAGCGGCTTAATTCGAGCGTAAAAATTTAATTCACAGAAATATGTTTAAATATTCATCTGATAATATATATACTATATAGTATATATAATATATATATTATATTATATACATAATATATAATATATATAATATCATATATATATATACTATATAATTATAATATATATAGTTATTATATAATATATATATTATAATTATATGATATATATATAGTATATATATATATATTATACATAATATATATATATATATATATATTATATATAATAATATATATATATAATTATAATAAATAATATTAATTAATTAGATAAATTAATATATTAAATACTATAATATATATAATTATATATTAATAATATATAATATATAATAGTATAAATATAAATAACAACAACTCCTTTGTATTAATATTTAGTATATAAAGTACATATACTATATTATATATATATAATATAAATATATATTATAATTATACGTATATATATATTATAATATATTAACTATTGTTTTTATAATAAGTATGCTATATATACGTCTTTTATCTAAATTAAGGTTATAGCACATAGTTATAATATAAAGGATATTATAAAGATAAATAATTAACAATTCTAAAAATCCTTAAATAATTTAAATGTCAAAATTCTTTATTTGTCAGATAAGAAAAATAAAAAATGTCCTAAAGGGATTACGAAGAAAAAAATTACGTCAAAGATGTGAAATATTAGTCATAATTTTAAAGCGTTTTATTCTACTATAATAATTGTTCCAATTATATATATTTATATATGAATTACCACACAAAGAAATTATTTTAATATTGAAAGACTGTGAGATATATAGTTTTTTATAATATAGTTTTGATCTTTCTAAACAATATTATTAATATATATATGATAATTGATTTAAAAATATAAATATATATTATATATAATAATATAATTAATTATAATATTAATGATTACTATAATATATATTATATATATATATAGTACTATATATATTACTATATATATATTGATATATAATTTTATAATATATATATATATAATATAATATATTATACTAATATATTATATATATTTAATATATATTATATATATATATATACTATTAATAATAAATATATAAAATATAATAATTATTATTAATATATAATAATATAATATATATTAAAATATATATATTAATATTAATAAATATATATATATAATATAATATAGTATTAAATATATAATTAATATTTAAATTAAGAATAGTTATATATATATATTAATTATATTATAATATTATATATTAATATATATATATATATATATATATATATATATACTATATATTATATAATAAATTAAAATTATAAATATATATATATATATATTGTATATATATTATATTAGTATATATATAAATATATTTAATATATATATATATATATAATAATAATATATCAATATATATATATATATATACTAATATATTATTATATAATAATAAATATATATAATTTATATATTATTATTATATATATACTATATTCGTTTTTGTTTTGTATAATATGTAATAAATTTATACTTCTTATTTAAAATATATTATCAAATAAAGATGTGACAAAAGGCCATGGAAGGCTAATGCCGATTTAATTAATCCACTCTAATCGTTGAGGGAAGTTTCCAAGTGTAATAAAATATCCAATTTAAAAAAACTACAAATGCCTACCGATACACTGCCAGTTTGGGCCGGTCGGAATTAACGTAGATTATCTAGAAGGAGGGAAAGAGGAAGAAAAAAGTTATTTAAAGTTTGACATTCTTGGAATAAATATATAGTGCCAGAAAGATGAGCGAAGAAGAGGGAAACTAGGAAGATTATTTGCATTTCTAGTGGGAAGAGAAAAATTGACTTGCAACGATTCAGGTCAATAATATTAATAATTCTCCTAAGATATACTCTGCC
>JABUQX010028728.1:25000-30786 GCA_015478945.1 Trachelipus rathkii | reverse complement strand
TAGGCTTATATGTATTCTTAAAACTTCAAGCAGCAATCTGGTATTTGGTATTTGGAATCTTAAAAAAATACTTTTCTTTTCAGCTTTTGAGATTTTGTTAAATTACTTATAATACATTTAAATTAAGATATAATTATATCATATAATATACACTATAATATACCATACTATATAGCCTATACCATATATAATATATAAACTCATATAGTATATTATTACTATTTACTATATATAATACTACACATATATATAAGTATATATATATTATACCTAATATCCTTTATACATATCCTACTATACCTATATACTATATATTATATTATAAATTATATATATACTATATATTATATATATACCACGTGTCGCATTCTTTAAGGGGCAGAGTCAACTCCAAATTCATTCCAAGTTATCGCTAGCACCGATTTCAGTTATAATAATATTCTATTTTACAAGAATAAGGATAATAATATATATAATAATAATAATAATAATAATAATAATAATAATAAATATTAATAATAATAATAATAATAATAATAATAATAATAATAATAATAATAATAATAATAATAATAAATTATATTTTTATTTTAAAAAGGCAGAGGTGAATTTAGTTAACTGTATATAAAATATCGTTTATTCTGAAATAATAATATAGCAATAGTATTATTTACTAGTATTTAAGAATGAATAAAATTAGATAGTTTCCCTCCTGATCCTTTCAATTAGCATAATAGATTAGATTCAATTAGTAGAATAATTAGAATTAGACCAGATACTTTTAAGGAAGTGGTTCCTCAAGGTAACATCCTAAATCCTTTATTCTAATATTGATATATGATCTCCACTATTGCGATGTTTTATTGTTCTATGCAGTTGATAGTGTACTTTGGGTTTATGATCCAAATCTTCAGGTTTCAGCATAAATAATTCAGGATGCTTTATATTCACTAGTGAAATGATCAAGAGACCTGTGGATTAAATTTTGGATTAAATTTTTAGGTAGCAAAATATCTTTTAAATGAACCCCTTCGTGTAACAATAGAAGATGGAATTTAAATATACATCTTCACAAATAAGTTTTCTATTATATTTTTACTAATACTTAGCTTGAAATGTAAATGTTAAATATATTAAAGGTTAAACAGAAACCTCTGGTATCCTTAAAATATTTTGGTAATAAACAGGCTTGAGTCCAGGTATAAATACAAGTACCTTGTAATTGCCTTAAATACAAATTTTTGAATACTTTACTTGAGGTTTTAAAAATCAAAAGTACTCGTACTTGAGCCTCATGTACTTGTAAAATATCAAGTACTTTAAAGTATAAATTATATTTCAATACTCAAAATCCTGAAAAATATAGTTTATCCAGAAATGAATACAAAAAGTAGATCTGCTCCTCATATATCTACGACTTTTGATAAAAATTCTTGTATCTCTAGCAGATGCAGTGAAAATATATTAGCGCTCTGGTATTCAGAATAAAATTATCCATGTACAAAAACGTCTTCATATGTATGAAAATAAAAGCTTATCAATTGGTAAGTGCAATATAGATCCTAGGTTTAAGCGGCACTGGTGCTCTGCAGAGGAAAAGGAAACCTTAAGATCTTCCTTATTATCAACAGAAGAGTTCGTTTTAAAGGAAGCTGGAAAAGCTTCTAATATCAATATCCCATTATCAGAGGATATACCTGGATCAAGTTGAGAAACCCCTCCACCAAAGAGGAAGAAATTGTTCAGCCTTTTGGCTTCAGCTCGAAACTCGCCAGATGGAAACCAAAATGAAGAGATATTTCCAACACTGGCAAAGTTGGCATAGAAATATTTAACTATTCCTTCATCTTCTTCTACCTGTTCACTAAGAATAAAACAGTCATATAAACCATCGCTGGAAGAAGATCTTTTGAGTCTGGAAGTCCATTCTCCTGAGTTGGAGCCATTTCATCCCATGAAATTCCAGGAACAAGCCAGATATCTGGGTTCCAAAACCATTGCTCGACTGAACGGAGTATTTCCATCTAAAATAATTTAAATAAATGAATTTTTAGAAAAGTATAAGTTAATTGAAATAAATAAATAAAACAAATAAATTAATAATTCTTATTATTTCTTGCAACACAAAAACATCATGCTTATGCAAATAAGTGATGATCACTCGTATTTTTCCAATTATTCAGAAATTAGAAATGGATCTCAATAGCATAATTTCACATATTAATGACTGCGGTTATACAAAAAAAATGTACTTAAGAACAATCCATATTTCCTGTACTTTAACAATTCTGTAGTATATGAAAGAATTGAATATCAGATAGAAAAATTCTATTGCATCTTAATAAAACTATTAAGTAGTCAAGAATATTTTAATTTCCTCTTAAAGATCAATATTGGCACAATCCATGATCTCTCATAAAACTAGGGAGGGAATTAGACTGATTGTTGGAGTTCTTCGGTGTAGAAGAGTTAATAACATAAGAAAATAATTGGTATAACATATACTCCTCTTAAAATATTGTCAAAATATGATCATCAAACGAGATTTTTTTTATATTAAATATCTATGATTTTTTCTTACGTTGAATAACTTTCTCTAATAAGTAGGTTGAAAGATATTTTGAGACCACGCTTCGTTCCAAATAATTATGTTACCAACCTAACATATCTGCAATTTAGTTGTTTTACTATTTTAAAGCGCACGTCTATAAAACAATATAAGAACCTATCATCTTCAAAGGAAGCAATTTTGGTAGCCACTCTTTCAAACTCTTAACCGAAGATTAATCTCTTTCAAACTTTAACCGTAATCCATCTCTTTCAAACTCTTAACCATAATCATCTCTTTCAAACTCTTAACCGTAATCCATCTCTTTCAACTCTTAACAATAATCCATCTCTTTCAAACTCTTTTATGAGAAAATCCTCTTTCAAACTCTTAACTCTTAATCCCTCTCTTTCAAACTCTTTACATATCATACTCTTCTCAAACTCTTAACTATAAACTCCATCTTTTCAAACACCTTTACGTGATAATTCATCATTTCCAGCTCGAGGATTAACTGCTTCTCTTTGACAGTTCGTTAAATCCGTAATCGTCATCTACTTTATAAACTACTTAAACGTCAAGTCCATCCTTTTTCAAACTCTTTAACCATAATCATCTCTTTCAAGACTCCTCTAACAATAGATCCATGCTACTTTCAAAACTCTTAAGCCGTTCCATCTCTTTCAAGCCCTTTAACCTTAATCCATCCTTTTCAAACTCTTAACGAATCCATCTCCTTCACAACTCTAACCGTAATGCCTACATTCATTTAGAAAGTTACCATAATCAAGGTCTTTCAAAGCTCTACCGTATCATTCTCCTTTCAACTTATAACCGTTACTAAATGTGTTTTCTATTTCCTAAAAAGAAAAAAAAAAAAAAAATGGATTGGATCATGGCAATGCCAATAGTATATATTTTTTACCTGCAAGACCTTGAAAAAAACATTGCATATGCACAGTTAGATTTGGCTACATTTAAAATCAGATAATCACACACAAGGGTTGCTACTATTCTCAACCCCAGTAACTTCAGTTGCCAATGAAAAAAACTTATCAACTCATAATTTGACTTATGAGAAGATTAATTATTAATGAACTGTTATGAAAATATATTTTAATCTTGACTGCAGGATATCTGGACCTAACACTGCTGATGTAGTAGAATGCGCAGCAAGGATTCTTCCTACTATTACAACCTGCTACTTTTAAAATAAATAACTCAAAAAACAGTAATTTGAGGTCATTTTATAGTAAATGGATTATAACTTATCAGATAGGCACTTCGTATCAGTGTACGTATTAGTGTAAAGGTCTTTCGTCATCTTGTTAGCCTCTCATGAATTTGATTCAAGATTTTTCACTTGTATACGAACATTGATAGACGAGCAAACTGATTGACCATGATAGACGAAGAACAATACTGATTGACATGATGACAAGAACAACTGAATGTGCCATGATAGACGAGAACAAGACTGAATTGACCATGATAGAACGAGAACAACTGAATTGAACCATGATTAGACAAACAAACTGAATTCGACCATGAAGGATGAGATTGCCGAACAAACATGAATTGACCAATGAATAGAACGTGAGAAACTGAATTGCCATAGGATTGCAGCGAGAGAATACTGATATTGACCATGAGATAGACGAGAGACAAAAACTGAGTATTGACCATGAATAGATGAGAGAACTGAATTGCCATGATAGATGTGAGAAACTGAATTGACCAATGATAGCAACGAAGAAAAATCTGAATTGACCATGAGATAGAACGTGAGGAATACACTGAATTACCATGATAGACAGAACAAACTGAATGACCATGATAGAAGAGAACAAACTGAATTGACTATGATAGATGCTTACAAACTGAATTTACCATGATAGGCGAGAACAAACTGTATTGACCATGATAGACGAGAACAAACTAATTGACCATGATAGATGAAAACAAACTGAATTGACCATGATAGACGAGAACAAACTGAATTGACCATGATAGACGAGAACAAACTGAATTGACCATGATAGACGAGAACAAACTGAATTGACCAGAACTAGATTTTATTGTCCTTTATTTTCGGTGATTCACCTTTTTCTAGGAAACTCCAATCAAATTCATGCCATAATTATTTAACAAGGCTTATTCTAAAACATATCGATTGTCCTACTATTTTTTGGTCATCAGAGAATTATTACAGCAAGTTTGTTTTAATTATTCTGTGATTGATAATTTATAAAATATTCTTGTTTGAACCCTTTCTGGATCTTTACATTTTTTATTTTCTTAGAAAATTTAATTTATGGGAAGAAGCCTTTCATAATATAATATACACCTGCATTCGTAGTTGAATGGAATTGTTGTACAAGTCAAATTAATTGCACATGTCATTACCCTCGTCGGTTCTGTGCACACGTTAAATTTATAAAACTATGCAGATACATAATTAGCTTAAAAAAATAGGCAAGGAAAGAGTTGTAATTAAATTTCAAGTACATGTTATTTATTGCCGGACTCGGCATGTTACTTATTTTTGGATTCGGTTGAATCAGGAGTTTCTTTGTTATCTCTGACGTGGTGGAATGTGTGTGTAAGACTAGGTCCTCGTTCTGCATCCACGAAACATAGAAAATTGGATTTATTTTTGTTCATTCACTTTTTTTTTATGGCTGAACTCGTACAGCAGAGCCAGATATTTCACATACATATATATACCTTGTATAAAAACTGACACATTACTAGCAATACTTAATATTCACATTCACCAATATTAAAAAGAATATATTCTCATTTGCCAATATTAAAAAAATTATTCGCGTAATAGCATAATATTCACATTGACGAATATTGGTAAAATATATTATTTATCCATGTCTAATATATATATATATATATATATATATATATATATATATATATATATATATATATTTTTAGATATTTTTATATATATATATATATATACATTTATATACGGTGTGTATATATATATATATATATATATATATATATATATATATATATATATATATATATATATATATATATATATATATATATATATATATATATATATATATATATATATATATATATATATGTATATATATATATATATATATATATATATATATATATATATATATATATATATATATATATATATATATATATATATATATATATATATATGTATACATATATATATATATATTCGTCATGGGAC
>JABUQX010028728.1:0-20000 GCA_015478945.1 Trachelipus rathkii | reverse complement strand
ATTGATGTTTTAATTGAAAAATATAGATTATAAATGGAATCAAAAATATAAAATTAATTCTAACAAATGTTTTCGAAAAGTCGAATTTTTTTTTTTTTTGTTTTTTTTTGAATTTTCTATTTCAATTTATTTTTTATTTATTTAGTTAAAAGAAAAAATTGATCTTATTAAAATAAATCTCGAGTTCTGAGTGTCTTAAAATTACAGAAACTTGTTTAAAAATATAGTGTTAAAGAAATAAACAGGTTAAAAAAATGGAGAAATGTGAAATTCCTTGGCGCCCGAACGTTTTATTGAATAGTTGAAATATGTTATAATTTTAATATGTTTCACATGTTATCCTATACCAGAAAATAAAAATAAAATAAATCTTAAATAAATGAAAAAGAAGCATTTGGCAATAATATTTAATTTTTAATGTATAAATATCAGTTAGTGGACGTCATAAACCTTTATTCCATTGTCGTTATTCTCTCAGTTTTTTTTTATATATTTTTCTTTCTTTACAGATCATTTTCAAACATTCTTGTAAGTTTCATGAAATTCGGCTGGTGTCGCTGTATTGATAAGAGACTTCCATAGACAAATGTTAACCATCTGACATTAGGGAGACATCATAACTTTTTTTTCAGGGTCATTTCAATGTATTTTTTTTACTTAATATTTCACACTTAATACTTTTTAATAACTTGAAATATGGAAAATAAAATTCTGAACGGGGTTTTTATTTTAACTTTTAACAAAATAATTTTATTGAGGAAAATGTTTCAATAATTTCTAACGTTCATTTTAGTACAGTTAATGTTGAAAGCACCCTTCCATCCTATATTCTGAAAAACGTTCCATAGTCTTTAATTTTCATTTTAATGAACATGAGCCTGGATTAAATTTAATTCATCGCATCAGCGAAATTCGAACATTGGACCCGCGTCGCTGAGTTAACAGTTACCGGGAGCTTTATCCACTAAGCCTTCCGCGTTCCAAAACTCATCCAAGCTGATAGTTTTTAAAGCTTTCGGTTTTTCCTGGCATACTCCTTTTATATTCTGGAACACCCTTACATCCTCTGATATTTTGGAACACCCCTGTATCCTCTTATATTCTGGAACACCCTTACATCCCTTCTGATATATTTTGGAGTAGTCTCTAAACTCTATATGGAACCACCTTCCATCCTCTGATATTCTGGAACTCAACCTCCATTTTCTAATATTGTGGACCAAGCCTCTTATCGCCCCTCTATATTCTAAACATATAACCCTTCATCCTCTATATTCACTAGAAACAGTTATATACTCACCTTCTATAATATCTTTACGGAAACGCACCTCCATTATTCTAATATTGTGAATCACCAACCTTCCATCCTCTACTATCTTTCAGAACACTTCCATTCTCGTTAATATTCTGAAGGTAATTAGTTGGAGTTTATATGCATCAATAACTAGAAAATCGATACTTTTTATGAGAAGTAATAGAGTTTTTATATATATATTATATATATATATATATATATATATATATATATATATTAATTATAATATATTATTAATATATATATATATTATTAATATAATATATTAATATATAATTATAATATATATATGAAATATATATATATTTAACTATAATATATTATATATTATATAATAGTATATATATATAGGTATCGAATGCACTGACTGCCACATGTGTTAATAAAAAATGCACAATACAATTTGGCGACAATATTTATTAAGGAGCATTATTCTGTTTTAATTTTTAATTAATTTCTTTTACGCGTTCGAAAAAAAATATAAGTAAGGTTATTATGAATAATCTTATTTTTTTAAGTATTGTAGCACCAATTATATAGATTTCTGTGTCCTACTTTAACAAAACTTAACCATAATCTAAACTTGACGAGTTCTAAACCGAATTTATATAAGATAAAAAAAATCATTATCGGTCAGAGGGAATATAATGTAATATATGGAGATTTGCAGCGGTTTTATTTTGTCTCAGCAATGATACAATTCTAGCAGAACATCAATCCGATTTTCTTCCACATTTCATTAAAACTTATATGAAATGTTTGAAATGATCCGTAGAGAGAAGAAAAAGGTTTATATAATAGATACTCATTAAAATAACTCGGTAAAATGATGCTCATAAAATCTTGCACAAATTTAAAGCCCATTTACTGTCGAGTGGTTCTATTTTAAAAATATTTTTCAGGCTAGCTTATATAAACTTATGATGTAGCAATATTTTATATTCTATTTTTTTTCTTCCATGATTCTTCCAAAACTTCACCGTTCGGGGGGGTAAAGGAAGTCGAGCCCCGCAACAAATGCTATTCGTGCGCATTCATCTCATTTACAGCTTAACAATGACGTCCCAAAGGGTCCCCGAATAGCTGACACCGATCGTAAAAAAAAACTACGGTAGCTACATAAAAACTAATACATTTTTGAAATCAGCGAATATTTTAATGCAGTGTTGACGATTAAAAGAAAGAAATAAAATGTAAAATAGTGATAAAAATAAATAATAATAAATAGTTTTGTGTTTTATTGATACATAATTCTTACTAGCGTTAGAGTCTTTCCCATTATTTCACTTTCAGTATTTGGCCAATATTCTCTTTTCAATGCTAAGCGAACACACACACAAACCTCTATACATCCGCTTAATAGATGTTATAGGGGCGAAATGAAATTTTTTATTTTTATTTATTTAGAATTTTAATCTTATAGTACATTTATTTTTTATATTTTTACTTTATGCCAGGTAGAAATCCCTAAAAATTCCAGGCGTAAAATTGTTAATTATACAGGCGTATTATTAGTTTTATTTAATTATTTATATATATTGTTTTTATTTATAATATAATAAAAAATATATTTTTCTCTTCTACATTAAAATTTCTTACGTATATGAATTCAAAATATCGTTATTCGAATTTTTATTGTCAGTTATCCTATGTTTTATTAGATACTCAGGTATTCAAAGCTATTCGGGACCGCTGGCAGTCTAAAAGTTATATTAAAATTGTATTTATTTACCTATACGATACTGGAAAAATATTCTAACAAAATGCCAAAAATATACCCATATACTGTAGCACAACATGAGTTATATATATTATATAATATAATATATAGGTTTAATTATATATATATTATTATATTTAATATATTATATATATTATTATTATATTATTATATTATTATTTATATATATATATATATATTTATAAGCTCATATTATATTATTTTAGATTGTAAGTATATTTATATAAAAAACTCTATATATAAAATATATGATATCGGTATATATATATTAATATAATATTATCGACAGTATAATATTGCAGTTTCACTTACTATATATATATAATATATACTATACTATATATATGATATATATATTATTACATGGAGTATACATAATATTATAATTTAATACTTATATATATGTATATATATATAATATATATATATATAATATGATGAATCCCGTAAAATGGTTAATGACAAATCATAATTTTTGAGAAACCTTAATTTTACGTCTTTTTTAAGCGATTTTAAGGCGCCAAACTAACTTATTTTTCTCTTAGTTTTTTTTTCTTTATAGCGAATTAGATTTTAAACTTGTGAAGTTTGTGTAAATAGCATCATATAAGGATGAATTTTGTATGCGAATTAAGCTTTAAGTATAAAGTTGGCAATTCTAGTTTATTTTATGTAATAGTTGGCTATTTGCTCTTAGAGTGATACCAATGTTTCATCTCCGACTTTGGATGTTGGTCAAGTATTTATAGGATTTTTAATATGTATTATATATTTTTGTATATTTAGTTCACTATATAGTATACCTCGAGTCCATTTTGCCTTTATCGAGGAAAGGAATCTCCTGTATATTTTAAAACCACTTTATGTTATATTTTTAATAGAGCTTAGAGGGGTTGCAACTGCCTAGTCCCGCAAGTAGGTTTGGCTACTCCTTAGGTCCCCTCCCCTTTGGTATATAATGTTGCTGCAGAATTCCATTAATTTTTAGTTTTTTATTAAAATATATTCTTGATACTTTTGCTTCTTATCAGTCTACATTAACGATAACTGACTGAATATATGCAGCTGGTATTTTTTTTTATTTCATAGTCTTTATAGTTGTACTATGCATGTACAGCTGGAGATTTTAATTCCTGATCAGTTTTCTTTTCAAATATTTTAATCATTTGAATTTTGATGGCAAACCATGATGCAAAATAATTGTGTTGCCATGGCAATAAAGAATAAAGCTTACCTAGCACGTCACGTTGTCAATAGAACTAATTTCTCCAGCTGTACATAAGGAGTTTTTTTTTCTTTCTAGTTTATCTTTTTTATTCAGCAAGTAAACCCTTACCACCTTCCAACACAACACGGAGAACTTTTCGAGACTTTCCAGGACGTTTCATAGATTTACAATCTTTCAATTCCCTAAAGTTTCAGTTCGAAGTATATAAAAGTTTTAGAACAATTTACGTACTCCTGAAAAGCCAGTGGAAATAGGATCTTTTCTCATACATTACTACCTGACATTGAAACATGGGGTTTAATATCACCGCCTCATGGTTTCTAAATCCAGCAGCCTGTAGGTTACAAGTTTGACACTAGAAGGAGTGAGATCGATCGATGTTATCAGATACTTATCTATAAGAAAGGACATGTGGGCGGACAAATATCTACACCACCTTGTTATTTCTAATAAAGCCAGACCTAGGTTTTGATATGCTCTTAAAGCTTAATGAAAGTGAAAACGTTTGGAACTCTTAAATTCCAACTTCACGTCAGTATCTTATTACTTAGAAAAATGCGTCAACATTACTTCATTGGGGATATGTATAAAAACTTTCTTGTAATATTATATATATATATAACTACTTATATACATAAATATATATATATATATATATATATATATATATATATATACTTTATATCTATTTTTATTTTATAATTATGCATTATTATTATTTTAACATAGTAATTAACTTCGTATATTTTTATTTAATGATTTAAATTATTTATAATGATATGGGACTATTTAACTACTATTTATTATATATATAATATAGGAACTTTCAGCTTTAAAAGGATGTTAAACTACGATATAATACTCGAACGAGCTGATTTATATCGATTTTTTTCGTTTATTTCAAGGCAATATAGAGCGACTAAAGGTTGCCTATAAGTTTTTTTTTTTTTTATTTTTCTTATATATATAAAAGGAATAACCAGATTAAAACGCCTAGACTGTTTCAAAGAGTCAGGGCTACGCCTCAGAGCGGGGGATCGACGGGAAGTCGCCCCCTCATCCACCGGTCGGCTGAGCCCCTTATAAAATAAATAAAAAAAAATGAAAACACAAAAAATAACATAGAAAAATTAACATGATATAAAAAGCAACATGTGGGCAACTTTTTCTCTTCTTTATTGGAGTTTAAGTTAACTACGTCACAAGTGTATGGTTAGTACGATTAGGGTTCAGCGAGATGATTTCCGATATGTACACATTTTTTATATGTAACTATCGACTTTTAAAGGGGAAAGTGCTCACTATATATATAATATATATATATTATATGTATCTATATATATATATAGCTATATATACGTATTGATAAATATAATATATATAAATACATATATATATATAATATATATAATAATATATATATCATACATATATAAATTATAGTATAAATATTATACTTAGTATATATACTATAATACATATATTTATAATATTATATAACTTAGATTGGTGATATATTATATATGTCAGTATAGTATATTATATTGTGCTGTGTGTTGTAATGATTTTATTTATTGTTAAAAAACTAAAAAACATAATTTCAGCTTGAGGGAACTTCCCTGAAAGAATTGCCCAAAATCCTACAGATAACATATAGGAAAGAGAGATTTTCCCATAGGATCAATGATTAAGAAAATGAGAGACAAGATTAATAAACAAGAGGTTGTGTAAATCAGCACACGAGAGGAGGCTAATGAATCGCTCGGCGTTTATTCGGCTCCACGACGCTTTTGTAAGGTTGGATGCCCTGTGCGCCGTTATGTTGTGTAATTATTACGTCATAAGCAGTATTGTTGGTATTATCAACGGAGGGATTCTTAAAATTTATAATAAAGGGAAT
The DNA here is from genome assembly GCA_015478945.1 of Trachelipus rathkii. Taxonomy (NCBI): domain Eukaryota; kingdom Metazoa; phylum Arthropoda; class Malacostraca; order Isopoda; family Trachelipodidae; genus Trachelipus; species Trachelipus rathkii. The sequence goes on along the minus strand of JABUQX010028728.1, from coordinate 13,816 downwards.
GTTTTAAACTTATGAAGTTAGGCTTTCTTCTTTTTTTAGCTTTTTCTATGGGAAATTTTGATGTGGAGAATTTAATAAGATCAGGGACACTGTTTTTTTGATAATTTCTTAATAATAATAAATTGGCTATAGTAAAGGAAATGCAATTTCTTAAGAAAGAGAAACTTAGAAAAAGAATAAAAAGAACTTTATGTGGGCATTATTATTAATTCAATAAATTATTATGTATTATTATCACAAATGTGAATGTAAACAACTGTACTTTAGAAATTCTTGTGAAAAGACGTGGAGTTAACAGCGTACTTTACTATATCTACTGAATACACCAAGTAATTGGAACTTAACGATTTTCCTTAAGTAAGAGTTGTCCTAGTTTATTTTTCCTTATGTTATTTATTTATTTACTTTATTGCGCGCCGCGTGGACATACTCACAGGTAAACCAAGCAGACAGAAATTGTAAAAAAGTGCCATTTGATTTTCTTATTAATTTTATTTGAAAAGTCATTAAGGGATAATATAAACTAATTGTTCTTCCTGTCTTAAAGAATGGGCATCACTCAAATTAGTTCGGAATGGTTGTTAATGCTATCTCAGAATTATTTCATTCGAGGGATTTTTTACGAATAATTTTCTCATGGTTTTTCTTCGACCATTAAATAATATAAAAAAAAATATAATAAAGTTTAATCCTATAAATCAGCAGTGTAATATGTTTCGAGAAATCTACGTTAACGTCAGTGAAAAATGGACGCGAGCGGTCTGCCATGCAAGCACGCCACCCTGCCGTGCAATTCTAGTCTATGGTATTGTTTAAATTTTCATTTAACTTAATAAATATTCTAATGAAAAAAATAATTTTAAAAAATCTCATTTATGGCAGATCATTTAAAGAAGTAAGCAAAATTGATTTATGAAACTCTCAATTTTAGTTTTTAAGTATACAAATATCTCTCATTTCTGAGTTTCACCTAGGGACATAAATGCATTTGCTCAGCTTCTTTACCCACTCTTACAAAGTTTTTAATTTTTTATTCCCCCTTTATAAATATACCCTTTAATTTTTCTAAACATTTGTATTCCACCACTCGGGAGGGGGGGGCAAAGCCCCATTTAATAAGGGTCATAACCCATTTTCTTTTCTAAGATTATGAAACAATTTTGTGAAATTAACATAATATAAGACCTATATTATGACAAATATTCAATAGTTATCGATTAAAAAAACTCGGTTTAATTTTTGTCGCGACAATTTTTTCAAAAGTTTGGATGAAAAATTTCGAAGTGGCAGCAAGATTAGTAAATCATCAGAGATATTCTTAAGTGGCTAGTCTTTTTGTGGATATGGAGAAGAGAGAGATGAGAGAGAAGAGAGAGAGAGAAGAAGATGAGAAGAGAGAGAGAGAGAGTGGAGAGGAGAGAGAGAGAGAGAGAGAGAGAGAGAGAGAGAGTGGGGGGTGGTGATTTTTTTATCCTGTATCTGTCAACTATATTTTATGCTTTTTAAGTAATTGAGAAGGAATGCCATAAATGGCACGTTATCAATTCTCAAGCAGACGAACCGGACTCCTCGTTTGCGACGACGCTTCGAACGTTTATCAACAATCAAAAATATGCTGGTAACTTTTAAAAAACGTCAGAATAGTCTCTCTGCTGTTTTAATCACAAGCAAGGCGAAATGACGCATGTGTTATAGATGTATCTCGCCTCCACCGTTATTGAATTAAATTTGCCGAGGGTATTTCTTAAATTTATGATCATGTTGCTCCCCTTGACTTTTTATTTTTGTGTTTGCTGTATAAGTCGATATATGTATTTTGAGAGTTACTCTATATAAAATGGGAGTATATAGTTTTAAGTCGTGGAAATCAGTCTTGAAGTTATATATTCAGAATAACGATGGATATATTTAATAACGGATTCCGTCGTTAAATATGAACTATCCATTATTGACTATTTTTCGCTTCTTGAGTTATAATTCGGCGTAAGTATTTGATTAAAATTATTAATTGGAGTGTATTTATGAATTAATTGCACTTAAATATGAAAATAAGCCCTTAGGCTGTATTAAATTATTGTATTTGCACACTTGTGATAATTTCTTTCAACACTTGGTGAGAGATTGTATTATTTCGTGGGGTAATGATATATTACTTTCTCAGTATTACGTCGCTGAATATTTAAATAGCCTTTATATTGTATCGTAAAAAGTCGCGTACGAGACTTTTTCTTTTGCCCCCCGTGGTTTAAACACAAAGACAGATACAGTGGTAATTAATATTTTTCTGAGTGAGAGAATGTATAATCGTAATGCATTTGCTCAATTTCTTTGTATAACTATCCCACCAAGTTTAGGATCATGTCATATTGTTATTAAATTTGAACCAAATTAATGCTTTTGTGCATAATCTTGTCATTAATTGCACGTGCCTTTAGCCTAGAAGTTTCTGCGCAGTTGCGGGTTATGCTTGAGCAAGCAATGAGTGATGGTCCGTTTTCCAATAGAGTTTTGTTATTAATGAATTCTTATTTATGGTATGTGGAATCGTAAGCCTCTGGACTGTGCCGAGTCGGTAAAATTTTGTGGAGGCCGGTGCCGCGGTGCCGGTGCAAGGAGTTCTCAGAATCGCTAGTTTTTGGGTTGAACCGTGGAACTGGAATGTCCACTGAATCGGAATCGAATTTTACGCGCGGAGTTTGGTTTTCGTTAATCGAACTCCACTTCCCTTTTTTTTTAATTTTAAAAAAAATTAGTGATGGGTACATGCCAGGATTTGTTTTTAAAAATGCGATTCATTCCGATTCTTTGATACGATTAGTATCTCACTGTAGAGTTGCCCAAAAATAATTCGTTGCAATTCCACAAATGCCATTCGTAATGAAAAATTCCAAAAATTTTCCGATGCTGATTCCTGTCATTTTTCTAACCCCCCCCCCCCAAAAAAAACCATTTTATTTCCGATTCTAGTAAAGATTACTTTCCGATTATGCCGATTCGTCCGAATTCGCGAGGCTGATATCTCGAGGCAGATTCTTCCAATTCCGTCCGATACGATGCCTCGATTCTTTCTCCTGATTGCTCGAGGTCGGATTCTTCTAACCGCGATTCAATCGTCCCATCACTAATTAAAAAATCATCTTTTACTAGAAATTTTTTGATTGCCGATTCGGATCGATCATTTTTTTTTTAGCTCATTCATAGATTTTGTATTAGAAATATTAATATTAACAAATATCGATTAATATTAAATATTTATTAAAATTTATTATTGTTAGTTTATTATTTTTGCTCTTAATTGCATATTATTGTGTCCCAAATCTCTTAGATTTTATGTAATTTGGGGCGTTTTAAAAATTTATCAAGAATTTCTCCGAGAAATTCAGACAATACCCTCATACTATCTGCTCTCCACCCGTCGTACCCTCCTTCAGGGTGTGAGCCTCCCTGCACCACTACATTTTCTTTGATCTTATCTTAACATTTTTTCGGAGACAGAAATTTAGATATACTAAAGTCTCACGTCAGTCATTTTCAATTATTAATTAATTAAAAATAATAAATGAATAGTAAATGTTTTCATTATTTTTTTTGTTATTTTATTCTAATATTTAAGCAAGAAAAATTCTCTCCTCTCTCTCTCGCTTCCGTACATCTCGTCTCTTCATCTTCTCTCTCTCGGCTCACAGTCTCTCAATCGATGTTCATCTCTCTCCTCAGCATCTCTTCTCTCTTCTCATATTTTACTCTTTCTCTCTCACTACACCGTCTATCATTTTCTCTCTACTCTCTCCTCACATCCATCCTACCAGTCTCATTTTCTCTATGCTCTCTCTCTCTCTCTGATTCTCGTCTTCTCTCTCATCTCTTCTCTCTCTCTCTCTCTCACCCAGGAGTCAATGTGCTCATGTCAGATCCAATCTCGTCATTTTACTCTCTCGTTCACAGCAAAGAAATGAACCTCTTCGTAAAGACCGAAAGACGTTTTATAATCCATAAAGCAAGTGGACTATCTCCAAGAAAGCAAATTAACGGAAGCGCGCTATTTTTAACAAAGATAAGAGTAACTCTCCTTAAACTTGACGCTGACTCATCTCTTAGCAACAGTTTTCTTAATGAGCACTCTCCACTCAAAATTAATAGATTAAGCTCTTCAGAGATGCTCCTCAAATAACTTTCCCAAGAACATTAAAAGTTAAAAAAAAAGAGAGAAAAATATAATGAACTTCGCTACTGTATTGTCAGTAATCTTCCAGAAGACTTTGGAGAGAAGTAACTTGCTACTTGTGGAAGTAGCCGAGACATGTGTCCAGTAAAGGGCAAATCAGTTACTTTTTTTTTACTTTCATTTCATGCATTCGATACTATATGTGTGTGTGTTTGAGTGTAGTGTGTGTGTGTAGTTTGTGTGTGTGTTGTGTGTTATGTGTGTGTGTGTGTGTGTGTGTGTGTGTGTGGTTGTGTTACTATCTTTTTTCCTGAAATTAGTCGTTAATTATATATATATAGATTAATATATATATGTATATAATTATATATTACTATATTATTATATAATATATATATATAACAATAGGTATATTAGAGTAGATTATATAGTATATAACTATATATATATATCTTCTTATATATTATAACTATATATATCTACCTATTATTTCATTGTAAATAGAAAGTGTATGAAGGACAGACCTTATCTAGTTTTGTACCTCAGACCCCGTTCAGTTTTGATTTTTTTTTTGTTTTTTTTTTCTGTTTAAATATTGATAATAAAGTATTGTTTGTAAATGCTCCTCAAGTTAAGGGAGTGAAATAACATGATTTCGAAAACATATATATGGACCAGTTTAGTTTTACCGACTCTACTCCCCAGATGGGTCAGTGTAATCCCTATATCTTAATTTTTTTTTTTTTTTTTTTTAAACTAAGGAATACCCAAGGGTAAACCGCAAAGATGGCAGGAGTCGGGTCTCTCGGCCTTCTTCCGGGGGAACGACAGGGGTAGGATACTTTCCCCCCCGTCGGGGAGAGTAAAATCCGTGAACCGTCCCGCTCTTTTGGTATTTGCGTGTCGCGGGCGGTTCCTCCGCCCCTCCCCTACGGGTATGGAAAACGTCCCTCTCTGTCCCGTCGGCTCGAGCCCTAAATTTTTTTTAATTTTTTGCTTTTATTTATTAAGTTATCTTATTAAAGTTTATTGTAATAAAGTACTTTAACACGCGTGATTCTCAAATATGTCATTTGGTTTTTCACTCTAGTAAGTGTCGTAGAGTTATCGAGTTAATTTATATATGAAATTTGGTTAATTATATTTTTTTTGGCTTTTTAAACAATTTTTTGTAATAAGCCTTAATAGGCGGCTGAATTTCAAATGTAGATTAGTAATATTCAATTTTAATCCCATTTGTAAATATTGAAAGAGTATTTTTAATTTTTTTTTTCACCAATTATTGAAAACATCAAAGAAATTTTAATGAAATTAAATTTGATTTTACAATTACTTTGATGAAAAAAAGGGAAACTTCTTTCAAATAAATCTGTAATAAACTTAGTTTTATAAAGTTGAAACTTTAAATGAATCATTTGAAGTTTAACCGTTTTATCTGCATCTTAATATTTAAACATTCAAATAAATTTAAATTCAAAATTAAAATAGCTATGAATATAAACGGGAAAACTAGTCTTATTTTGTATGTTTAACTTTAATATTAAATATATAATATATAGAATAAATATAGTTCGGTAATTAGAGGAAAAATTTTGCAGATTTTAATCGTGGAACCGACCTTGAACCTTTTTTTTTAACCGTGAGGGTACTCTTTTTAGCTCTTTATTTTAAGCTTTTTTTTTAGCTACTTTTTTGTTAACGTTTTTGTCCATAATGAAAATATTCAAAGTCAAGATCCCTCACAGAATGCCGGATGCATTTTTTTTGCGAGATGTTTCCTCGCATTGGCAGCCCTGCACGGTGAAGGCAAAAAGACTTGAAAACCATTTGGAAGGTTTTGGAAAATACGAAAGTTCAGTGTCGACAGGTGACTCGAAATATTTCCATATAACAACATTCAATTCCAGATTTTGGACGTTTGATTACGTCAAACTAGGGTTTATATAAGGCTCGAGGCTGACGACGAAATTTAAGGTTGGAAGACCGTTTTTTGAGGTTTAGTCTCCAGAATGGGGCGGAGCCCTCAAATAGGGGGCTTTTTGGTCTTCCTAAAAGGTTTAAATCGGTGTCGGTAGATTTCATTTTTTGATTGTTACCGAATAGATTATCGTGATCGGTTACCCCCTAAATCGATCTTAAATCGTCCTTTTCTACGTTTCTGTTGAGTTTATAGCAACAGAAAAATATTATGTCCACGTTAAGAAAAATTAATTAAAACTATATTATTAGTCTTAGTGCAAATATTTAATAGTTGAGCCCACACAGTCCCCAGCGGAATCTCTTTTTTCCTTTAATATGAAAGTGAATGAGACAAGCGCTTAAAGCGTCGGTCTGAAACTTGGAGTTATAATACTAAAGTACCCTGTTCTCATATGGTTCAATTGCTATGTTTGGGTGTAATATGAATGAACAGATCACAGACAGAAGTTTTGGGTGTGTGAGCGCTAGGTCACCCTAAGGGGTGCGCCTCCTTAGCGCCAAAGGTCGAAATTCGTTCTGAAAAACCATGTTAGTCTAAAGAAGGACCGTTCTAACTGACTTGATAAAACAGGTTGAGTAAATAGAAATTTGGGATCGTGGAAGCAGTGTATGAAAAATATGACTTGTAGGTTGCATCAAAATGTATACGTAAATTCCACGGTCGGGTACGAGATTACGTTCCTCATCACTCACGTCCCCCCCGTAAGGGAGAGACGCTACCCACAAACATTAAAATGAATCGTCAGAAGACTGAAAACTTGGAGGTCTGGGTGTTGAGGAGTCGGAGCTCGGAGACGGCGACGGAGTTTGGAATCGGATTCGGATTGCGAGAGTATTCAGCGGAACCCCCCCACCCCCCCGGAGGTTGGGTCGCTTCCTGGAATGATAGAAAGAGGAAAGGACAAGAAATGCAATGAGGAAATGACAAAATGAGTATGAAGAAGAAAGAAGAAGAGATGTGTATAGAATTACGAATATCAGCGAAAAGGAGGAGAAAGGCAGGAAGCGATGTCAGGATGGAGAATGAGGAGGATTCAAGAGTCGGTAGTGGCACCGGTGCTGTGCAGCGGTGCGTTTCCCTCGACACATAGGTAAATCATTCATTTAATAAATACATAAGATTTTCCAAAAAATTACTGTTACATAACCTGCTTTCTTTCTAACATGTACATGTCGTATATTGCATTGCATCATGCAAAGATCACCCTCTAACTTTTTCTAAACGATTGTAGCTGACAATTTTTCTATTTTTCAATCCTCATTTTTCTATTTATAACGTAACTAATATAATACTATTAGTGTTTCTAAGTTTGAAACATACATATAAACTGTTTAACTATGTTGGTATAAGTAGTTTTTTATTTACATTATACTTTGGTGTTATTTATTATTTTAATTTTTTATTTTTTTTATTTTTATTTCAAATTATTTTTCTAACTTTATTTTTATTCTTTTATTTTTATTTTTCCTTTTTATTTTTCATCTTTATTTTTTTTTATAATTCTTTAATTTTACTTTTCTAACTTTATTTTATTTTTTTATATTTTCAAGCGATAAGTTTTAGTAGCATTTATAAGATTTTTGTTAATTTTTTTATGTGTGAGAGAGTGTGTGTATGTAATTTTTTTATTAACTCTCTAAACTTTATTTTTATCAAAAGTTTTTGTTTATTTTACATTTTAACTTCGTGTTCTCTTATTCTTATAAAAAGTTAAACTATTTTGCAACTATACTTTGTGTTTATTTTGTTTTAATTTTTTATAATGTTAAATTCATTTTAATTTACTCATTGTTCAAAAATTTCTTATTTATTTTTCTTTAAACTCTTTGTTTTGTTAAATATTTTGTATTTTATACTTTTCATGTTATATATAAAAACGGAATAATGAAATTTCGTTTTACATGCACGCCAAATTGTTCGGCAAATTTTTCACAAACTTGCAAGAAACCCTACATTTGTGCAAATTTTTTAATAAGTGATTTACCTTTTAGGTAATTTTGCGTATATATTGTCTACTTGATCTATTGATTAAAGGGCCATTTTTGAGTGTCCATTTTTGGGTAAACATAACATAAAATCAAAAATATCTTTAGTGGAACGAGAAAATCAAACGAATATATGCTTTACCGTAACAAAGTTTTCACATTAATGAAAGCTAACATGACATCATCTGAACTACTAATAGAATAATGTACAAAGACAAACCTAGAACACCTTAAACACGAATAAACTTCTGTTTAACAGATCTGAACAAATCCACACTTAACACAGTAAAGTAACTAACATTGCATGCAAAACGTAACTATTCACACTTTTTTTCAAGCATATCTCTTAACATATCAATGCTAATTAACTTTACATTAACACAGTAATATTTAACAAAGATTTAACGTAACCTGACCTAACTTGTGTAATGAACAATGATCCATATAATGACACACACACACACACACACACACACACACACACACACACACACACGACATCACACACACACAACATTACGCAATAGTAAAACTAAAATATTTTTTATATGCGACTGTATCTCTTTTTAGGCTCCGCCTCCTTTCAGAAAGTACCAACTCTAAACGAAATTGATTTTATGCTATAACCATTTACATAAAGTGATGCAATACTTACTATATTCTATTAAAAACAAAATGGTAGGGTTTGGCAACAATGATGCATCATACAGATTATTGGCAACACGTGAGGTACTAGATTTGGGAAGCACGAGTTTATAATTATAAAGCGGCGTATTACATCACGTTGGGGGCATCCATATCAAGGAGCTGCTTACGAATCAAAAAACACATTTTAATTAACTTCTTCTCGTCCTAGGTAGACCTCTGTTGTAGATCTATCATTGACCAAGAGGTTTTTTATATCTACCATAAGGATTTTTCAAATCAATACTTATTCAGCTAGGTAAAGATTTTTTTCTTTAATCATATATTTTAATATATTTACATTAAAATAACATGAATAGCATCTAATCAATTAATAATGAAATACGGTAAAGTAAGTTAAAACAATCATTAATTAAAGAATAAAGGGAAAATGATATATGCCCATAACTAAAAAATGTATTCTTTTCGCAGAAAACGTGTTGTTATACATCTATTCTCATTTGAGTAAAAAGGATCCTAACGAGACTCATCATCCGCCCTTTAAAATGGTAATGTTGTTTGTTGTTCGCTTGGGATAAATATCATTTATAATGTTATGAGAAATTACTAATGTTAAACTAATATATTTTTGGTATAGTGCCCTAATTTGTTTGAAAACTTGATACATGAATCTTGGATCAATAACAGTTGCTAGAATATAATGTCTATTTTTTTTCAGTTGCCATGGAAAAAATGGAAATGCTGGCTAATTATGTCACTATGGCTCACTAATATACCGACATTAGACGCACATCTCTGTAGAGAAACTTAAAAAATCAATGGAACGTAATACCTATGAAGTTAAGATTATTGATGAAAATTTTTTCCATGGACCAAGAGATCTTGAAACCTCGTTTGAAATGGTTGTAAGTGAAGTCATTAATGCCATATTACAAACTTAGATTATGATGGGGGCCCGTAATGAGGTCTGGATTAACTTCACTTTTGCGATGATCAGTCACTACGGCAGCAAATATTATGTTAAGATATTAAGCTCAGAAGATATATTGATGGAGCAATATTGGGGTGCACAAGAGATTATGAGTACACTATTGGAAGGGTCTATTCAGTTCCGGTGACAAAGGCATCTTTTACCAAAATTCAAAGTAGTAGCAACTGTGTTCATGATAGCTAAAGGCAAAGGCGATGACTGTGAAACCGGTGCATTCGAGCCACGAAATCTTAGTTTCAAGCATCGTTACATTAGTAAAGTTCACCTAGAGAAAGGTAATGTAGGTTGTGCCTTTAAAGCCGTCGTTTTGTTTAGGAAAATAGCGAGAGAATGTGTTAGAGACAAAAAATATTCATTCATATGCAATAGAGAAAGAGGCAGAAGCATTAGCTAAAAAATGTGGTATGGAATATACAGATTCTTTCATACTTTAATTGATTTTTGAAAAAAATCGAGAATGTCGAAAATGAGCCGGTATACGATACTGTATTTCGGTCCTGAAAGGTAATGGAGTAAATACTTTAATAAATACCCATTCTAATCGAGAAAGAAATGATCACTTTAATACATCATAGGCCATCAATGAGAGTAAATCATTACTATGACTACTTATAAAAGATAGGGATATATACGTAAAGCTTAAGTTTTGAGAATTACCAATAAAGCATAAGGTGTATATGAATGGTATGCTTATTGCAACCTATTGTTTACAGGTCCTTTCAAGCATGTAATAATATCGCAGGCCATAAATCAGACTGTGAACAAATGAGGTGGTTGTAGACAGGTGTCTATACGATAAGTGTCAAGGCTTCATTTGATCACGATGGTAATTTAATATCCATGAAATGTTCGTGTGAAGATGTAAATGTCGCCTCTTGAATTTCTTTATAAATGCATTCGTGTTTTAAAAACCATCAGGATAATAATACGTGCAACAAAAATTAAGATTTGTAAACTCTGCCTTGTGCAAATAAATGCTGATCGTTACGGTACGCAAGGGTAGTTTCAAACACGATTGCACAAAGGCTTATTGCAAAACATGCCAGTACATTATACGAGCCTAAAGAAGACGAATATTTTCTTTTATAATGAAAAAAGAAATATAATTTATAAAAAAGAAGAAAGATACTGATCCGGTGGTTTTATACAATATCCGATGACATACCAGGAAGTATAAAGGATATGAATGATAAAGGAAGAAGATAAATGAATTGCGTCCTTTTTTACTGGTATGTCAGATGATTTGCGAATGTGTACAGAATATGCCTGAGGAAGGTGAGATCAAGTGTGTAGCATCCACAATTGTGGACCAAGAACAAGAACATTTAAATTAGAAGCCGAAAAACCGCCTGTAAATCAATTTATAGACTTCACTGATGGAGTTTTCAGAGAAAAATCCTAAGTCAAAAAGTAAGTGTGTTGCTTGCTCATGAATGGCGGGAAAATTTGATTCAATCAGTTGAATTTGAAGTTATGAACTTTAAAGTATGCAAATGAGTGAGCTTTAAATTAAAAGAGGTAATAATTTGGCAGTTTCGAATTGAAGCTTTAAATCAGATAATCTCTCTAGTAATAAGACCGTTTCTCTTCATGTGAAATGTCAATTTCATTAGGATCTTAATGAGGAAACAGATCTTCAATAGAATTCTTGGCAATTTTTTAAATGAAGATACATTGAAATATAAAGGAGGCCTATTCCTGATAAGAAATTCTTTGAAATAGTTAAATATGTCAGACATTTTTTTTTGTTTTCTTTGAATAAGGAGAACTATAAAGTTTTATTTGCTAACATTGAAGAATATTTTGAAGAATGTGAAAAGTACTGTGTACAAGATGTTAAAATTCTAGGAAAATGTTTTGAGAAGTTTAAAGGTAGCTTCATTAAAGAATTTGATATAGATTGTCTTGATACAACACAACAATTGCATCTTTATGCTTTTACACTTTATAAAATGTGTTTATGCCTGAGGAAAAAAATCACTATTCTAGGTCGGGAGAACCCTAAACCTTTCACCTACGAACAATTCGCTGGCTCTTGTATCAAGAAAAATTGAAAAATATAAAAAGGCATGCTCGTAACGGTGGAGAGAAAGGGTTCAAAATTAAGACAAGTGGCTTTTGACCTGATGGGTTTGGTTATGTAAAAGGAGTGAAAGACTTGCCGTTCCTATGACCATGGTTGTGCATGGGCATGGACATAAGACTGTAATAAAGGAAAATGGATTATGCTGCATATAGTGCGTATACGCGTTTGGATCCACGCTACAATCTCAACCATGAAACAAGACTAGGATAGGTATAAAGAAGCAAGGTTTAATGTAGTACGTGTGTGGGATGTGAATGGAAGGAGCAAAATACCCAAATCATTCAAGATCCTGATCATACCAATGAAAACATAAGCATTAGTGAATATATTCAGCATTAACGACTATATTCAGCGTCTTAGCAACTATGTTGTTAACAACAGACTCTAATAGACATTCATTTGTTTTTGGGTGAGCCGCAACTGGAATCCATGCGTAATACTTTTCGCACCGGCGATTAATCACAACAAAACGGACCAGAAGAATCATTGAATTATTTGAGACTATACATCCGCTTTATCCTTATGTTCAGAAACGCATATGAAGTATCTTTTGTGGAACCGCGCACTGAAACACTAATAGTTGATTTAGAGCTAGACTTCATTGTGTTAACAAGAGGAATTAACTAGATTTCGTACAGTTTAATTAAGATGAGTCGACTAAAACAGACTAAAAGGTTCTTCACTGCTTGTCATTCTATAAAATACAATTCAGAAGATATCCTTAAAAAAGAAACAAAATCATAAATGAGGGTAATAGTAAATAAATTATGTTTCGCCCCAAATAGTTAATGGTATTCTATATGATAATATAGAGTAAATAATTTAATCTTTTATAGATCACTCTCAAAAATAAAATAAATATAGAGTAGCCTATATATTTATATAGTGCTATATATATATATCTATATACATGTAATGTAAAGTGAAAATATTCTAATAAGAAGGTAATAAATAGACATAGTATATAAAAATATAGTATATTCTTTTGAATAATACTACAAAGGGATAAATAAAATGGTATAGTTATCACTGTCGGCCTTAATAGTATGATCGTCTGAAATATATGAATAAACTCGTGGAGTTTTTTTTGTAAAATATAGAAAAAGTATATAGAATTTTGAAAGTGCGCATAAATAAAATTCTTTGAAAACATCAAAAAACTGAAGAAAGAAAAATAAAAAATAACTTAATATACAAAAATTATCAAGAATAAAGTTTTAAATATAAAAAGTTTTGTATATATATAAAAAAAAGTTCTAGTAAACTGAAAAAAATTAATAATAAAAAAAGAATAGAAATTTGAAGAAAATAAAACGTTTTAGATTGAATATAGGTAATCACAACGAATGAATTTTTTTTTTTTCAAAGAAACCCTTTAACTAAATAATGGATATAAATTTTCCATATGTGTACCCCTTCCTATACACCCCCACACGCACGCAAACAGCCATCCACCAATATATATATATATATATATATATATATGTTAATGTTCACTCCTTCTTAATAATATTATTTAAATTTGGATTGTCTTTTATATTTTTAGCTATATATATTATAATTGTTTAATATGATATTTACTTATTATTATGATATTATATAATATAGATATACGTTTACGTCCCCTGGATTCTATTGTTTAGTTTTTACAAAGCACCAACAAAACAAGATTATAGTAGCTATAGTTTATATATATATATACTATATATATATATATAATATATATATATACGTAACTTTATAATACTATATATTTCATATATAATTATAATATATAGTGATTCATTTTTTTCTATTTATCTCATTTAATTGTTCATAGAGGACTGATTGATATGTATAAGTATAGATGTAGGTACAGGTTATTGAAGTAGTAGGATATAATATAACATACTACTACTATGAGATTATAATGGGATATATATATATATATAATATATTATATATATATAGTTTGACTGGTATA
>JABUQX010028727.1:5000-50000 GCA_015478945.1 Trachelipus rathkii | reverse complement strand
GCGTTATTCAGCCACCAAGGCAAATTCCTGATTCAATGGTCAGGTTTCCTTTGTAACCTTCAACCTAATTTTTTTATTTTTCCTCAAAAAAAAAAAAAAATTTAATTTTTAATTTTGATATTATAAGGTCGTGGTACGAAAAGTAAAGAAAATAATAAATGTAAAAATTTGATTCACCTCCTCTTTGTTAGTACAGGTTTTCAGCAATGTTTACAGTAGGAAAATTGCATATTGATAGCATATTCCCTTAAAAGTTAATAAACATTTATCGAACCCAGGGCAAATTTCAGTTTTCCATTCCATTCCTCCCCCACCCCCCTCACCCTTGACTGGTGGCGTGGCCAACTTCGGATGCCCATAACCACGGGATCGACTCGGAGCATCGGAAACCCATATAGAACATACCGACAACAACAAAAAACTAAAAAAGTAGCTAAAAATGCTAATGGTGCCAGAATTTAAACCAAGAAATCAGCTAACAACTGAGCAATTACAGCCTAATTTATTATTTTTTACTTACTACTAACAAGTTAGGAACTCATTTCAGCTGTTGTCAACTCCAAAAGTGGGTAAAATTTATATATTTCTTTAGGTTTCTGAAATTTTACCAAAAAATTTCCTTCTTTTTTTTAGAAATTTTTTTAAAAACAGTTTATTATTTTATTTTTTTAATTGCTTTTCTTAGATGATTCAAATACCCATCTTTATCCCATCTATTATTAAACTTTTCGTGTAAGTGTTATAGTTTTTAATTAAGATTTACTTAAAAAAGAAAAAAAGAACGATATTTTTCTGAAATTGACGGTATTCTTAATTTCTTATTAAAATTTTACTTTTTTTTTGTTACTATTTTTAATTAATATTTTTCATTTATCATTATGCTTTAAAAAGATTTAACTGACATATGATGACATATTGTGTCGCTCTAGGAAAGGTTTTTAGAAGTGTTTTTTTTTTCGTTACATTGGTTTTTTTTTGTAAACCATGGCTTTGCTTTTTTTTGGATCTAAATAATTTTAAAAGTATTTAAAGGCAAAAACCTAAATTTTCATGGGATTATAGCTTAGGCCTTCCATTATAAGAATTTATATAAAAGTCTGATATGCTAAAATAGTTAATAGTTATAGGCCAAAACTGAAAAATGGTTTGTTTTTATATGTAACAGCACTTATATATTATAGTATATATATATAAGTATAATATATATATATTATTTATAATTATAATATAGTATATATAATATATATTATATATATATATATATATATTATATAATATATAATACATATATATATTATATATATATATTATATATAATTAATATATATATATATTATATATTCATATACTATATATAATATAACATATCTTTATATGTTATTTAAAAATATATCTAGAAGCTCATATATATAAATATATATATATATATATATATATATATATATATTACTATACCTATATATACTATATATTATAATAAATGTTTACAGATTCAAGATTATTTTGAGAGAATAATACCATAGTCATGCCAGGGGCCATTTTACATCTGATCAGTAGAGTTCACCTGTTTAAGCTAAGTCTTTAATCAGTTTTTATTTTTAGTTTATGTTTACAGTTGTGGACCTAATTGATGAATGAGTTTTGGATATAAATATTTATATATCAACTGGTTTATTTTTATTACATATTATAAACAAACGGAAATTCTATATATTTTTGTTCTTTCGCTTATTTTAATGGAATTTTATGTTTCTAAGGGAAACTTTTCCCGATTGTCACTTACATGTTATAAAGGACTGACTTTACCTT
Organism: Trachelipus rathkii; assembly: GCA_015478945.1. Taxonomy (NCBI): domain Eukaryota; kingdom Metazoa; phylum Arthropoda; class Malacostraca; order Isopoda; family Trachelipodidae; genus Trachelipus; species Trachelipus rathkii. The sequence goes on along the minus strand of JABUQX010028727.1, from coordinate 48,191 downwards.
TGACTTAATTTATTACTTTTTTGTAGTATTAATTGTTCAATTACTGTCCTTCTCCTCATATTTTGAAGAACAACTAGAAACCTTTAAAAGGTAATTTTTACTATCATTTTTCCATATAAGCATTTATAGTTGAATATATAATTTCTGATGATATACGATATTTGTCTTCAATTCTCTATCATCCAATAAACCCTTTATTGAGACAGTGCCTAGTCCCCCACCCCCCCACATGATGAAAGCAATGATAGGAACAAACAGTAGGTGAGAAGTGTCCTCGTTCTTATGGACAAGAAAAAGAGAAGTTTTTTAGAGTGAAAGGAAGGTCTTGAAGATTGGATTTTGGAGACGAGCAAACAAAAAATAACAAATATCCGGGGACCCGGCCCCGGTAAACGCATAAAAGTGCCACTATGTGAGAACCTTCGCGGAGCTTGTAGGGGTTCTCACCAAGAGACGAGTTAGTTCTGTAGCGATGGTGTTAAATAAGATATGAGTGTAACTAGAAAAGACACTATCAGTTGAGTGATAGTAAGAAAAGGGAAATGGATAAGTATGAAGTGCTTTCTTCAGAATGGAAAGAGGTATTAATGAAGAAATACAAGACTTTGTATGTAGGTTTGAAGTGGCTTTAAGAAGATGCACAGCAGCTGGCATGACAGATCTAGGTGATGAACATAAAGGAGGTTTGTTATTGGGAAGAAGCAAGTTATCAGAAAATGAGGAGAAAATAATGTTAGGAGCAATGGAAGGCCACATATCGTATAACAAAGTAACTAGCCTATTAATAGGTATTATGGGAAAGAGTTACCAGAACCAAAATAAGGTCTTCGCGCTCTGGTCTAGTGGAGATAGCAATACAAAATTACAGAAAAGAGGAAATTGCACTTGTTATACACTGCAAGCAAGAAAAGAACTCCATCGTTCCAATAAGGAAAGTGATAGGAAAATGATAAAGGAATGTAATGGATGTGGGTAATTAAAGGTCACGTGGTCGATAACTGCTTGGATGAAAGACAAAGGCGCAATGCTCTATTACACATCGTAAAGAAAAAGACATTTAGCTGCCAATGTATGTGTACGCAACGGAAAAAAGTAACACAAAGAGATCCAGCTATCTATTAGGAGAAAGAAGGGCATTGAAGAGAGGACAAATTCGGGATTATAATAAGTGCGATTTGTTGATACCAGGATGTAAGAATAGTGTCATGGGAGAATTGTGAACTAGAGCAATCTTATCAACTCCTCAATTAGAGAAGAGCTGGGAAGCGACTGAGGCGAGTCAGAAAGAAAAGTGGAACCAACAACCATGGTTTTTGGAAGAAGGAATATAATCTGTAAAGGAAATTTTTAATAACCGATATTTAGGGATGTAATGTCCATACTGGACAAACGAAGTAGTAGAAGCTAATATTCCGTGCCGTTAATTTTACGGTACTACAGTTTCTAGGTAAGCTTGGTGCTAGGATAGATTTTTTGGACATTAGAGCTGTAGAAAAAACAATGATGTAATATATTAACAATAAACAAACAATACCTATATATAGACTCCGATTTAAAACCATTTTTAGAATAATATCCAAGGGAGGAAATAATATGAGAAGCTCGTGCCGTTGACAATGGGGGAAAATAATAATATTAATGAATGAAGAAAAGTGGAAGAACGAATCTGTAAACGGTTCGCATTCTGCAATTTGGTCCATTGGTGGCATATGATAACTGCACAAATGATTTTCTAAGCCCATGGACCATCATTTAGGTTGTCTTTCAATGAAGACGACAAAATGTAAAGTTTACAACATCTTAAAAAGAAATTTAGTCTGTTAATGCTCTGTAGAGTAACTAATATAGGGACATCTCAATAATAAGTGAGAATATTAGAAACATAAACCAGCTTACTAATTGATAGATTTAACGCGTTAATTAGATAAGATGGAACTTGTTCCTTGTATGACGAGTAATAAAGTTTACTCAGTTAATAGATATTTATTATTTTCTATCGGCTGTATGGAAATACATTATAGTGGGAATCCTTGAGAGTTGCGTGAGAAAAGTTAGTCTCATTCTAGTTCTACATCCAATGGTTAGCTATTATATGATGTTGAGACTTTTGAGCAACCCTCACCACCGTATTGTCGAGGAGTCATATAGCTGGTTAGACAGATAGAAGAGCCTCACGAGTATTTGTCGGATAATGCCTGTGCATGGAAGAAATGGATAAGTTATTTTGGAGCCCACCAGAAAAAATAATAACTGATGGTGGAAGGGAATTCCTCACAACTGAAACGAGATAACTTTGAATCTTCCACAGAAAAATGGGCCGCGGCTATTGGAAGATATTATGTACGGGCGAGTGAGGAGTTCCTTCGAGCAATGCGACAAGAGTGAAAAAGGACAGTTGGTATTTTGAAAGCACAGGAATTGAAAGAAAATTAAAAGCTGCAAAGTTAAAGGGAGAGATTGGATCCTAATGTGGATGGTGAGTGCAAAGAATGATAGGATAATGAGCGGTGGATATTCTCCCAATCAGAAAGTGTTTGGGATTTACTACAGAGGAAAACAAAGATATGGAAACAGTTTAGCTTCCAACCGGAACTGGAAAGAGAAAAAAGAGGAAAAAAAATGAAGCAGGCGAATTAATGCGAAATTACCAAATTAGAGTTAAAGATGCTCCGTGCAGGGAAAGCATTGTAAGAGATCCGATAAGGAGAAGCTCTTTCTAAAACGGTAAAAAATTAGATGCCATGGATCTCGAAGAAGCACAAGTGCGGAGACAAATTTATTTACAAAGAAAAAAAGGAAGAAGAGAAATGGAGAGGACCGGGTAGGGGATAATCGGAAGAGATGGGAAAATTACGTAATCATGGTAAAGCAACTGGAGCTTTGCATCAGAAGAAAGTTAATAAGATACATATAACCAAAATACAGAAAATAGGAGAGGAGTTGGAGGAAGAGGAAAAGGAGGGGAGAAAAATAGAAAGAAGAAGAAGAAGAACGAAAAGCACGCGCCAAGGTACGAGTACAACGAACGAAGAAGAAGCAGAAAGAAGAAGAAGAAGAAAGAGAAGAAGAAGAAAGACAAGAAGCAAGAAGAAGAAAGAAGACAGTTCATGTAAATAGGAGAATTGGAAGAGGTTGAAGGAAATGAGGAGCATTAACGAAATGAAGCGAATTTCGATCCTAGACATGGAAAAAAGGAAAAAAATCTGTAATCTAAATAAAAACGATGATAATCTCGAAGAAGGGTGGCAGAAGAGCTGAAGTGCATGAGTTAGAGGAAAAACGGAGGACGGTAAATATGATGTACTTATAATGTTTACAACGATTCTAGCACTCTGGAAGAGCGTTTGGCAGACCTGAAGAGAAATATGCAACGTGGAAGAAGAGAAACCACCTCTGAAGAATCGTACTTATCTGAAGGCAGAAACACAGTGTACTTTAACAGTAATGATGCATGACCAAGGAACAAAAAATTTAAAAGAACGCAAGGAGAAAGAGATTTGATAGTCGGAAAGAAAAATAATTGCTAGGTTTTGATAGGGTAGACGATAAGTGGAGGCGAACCAACGATTTTAAGACTTAGAATGCGATAGTTACCCAGAAAAGGAGACAGAAGGCAGTGGGAAAGATATTGGAAAGCAGATTAGTTGGTGACCGTTATTTATGGGAGAAAGAGTATTTCTTGAAAACACGAACGATTGTGAAAGCTCCGAGCTTTTTCCATAGAAGGAATTGAAGATCATATATCAATTTAATAAAATGAACGAATGGCACGGTAAAGGACCTTGATTGTGAGAAAACAGCATATTTGCCAAGGAAAAGTTGAATGGAGAGAGAAAGTATATAAAACCTCCTATGGATCCAACACCTTAAACCGTTAGGAAACTAAAAAAGACAGTGTATGGGCTGAGAAGATGCAGCCAGAAAATGGTACGAGAGTCTAGTTGAAGTGTTGATGAAAGTTTGCGGTAAAAGGAGTAAAATAGATAATACTATATTTAAATGGGAGAAGAATGGTGAAGTTTATGGGATAATGGGTATTCATGTTGATGATCTCATTTATGGAGGCAGTAGAGAGTTTGAGGATAAGATTATATCTAAAGTTAAGAAAGAATTAAAAGTTGGAAGGGAAGAAAGTGAGGTTTTTAAATATTTGGGAATAGAAGTAATGCAAGAGAAGAATGGTGATATTGTATTAAGTCAGAGTAGTTATGCTAGAGATAAGTTAGTAATAAGGAATTTAAACAAGAAAAAAAGGGATGAAAAGTTGAATGAAGAAGAGATGACTTTGTATAGATCTCTGTTAGGAAAATTAAACTGGTTGTCACAGAATACTCGTCCCGATTTAAGTTTTGAGGTGAGTTTTCTAGGGAGAAATATGAAAGAGGCTACAGTAGAAAACTATAATGACTTAATAAGGGTTGCGCAGAAAGAGCAAAAAGTGAATAAGTTCAAATAAGAATACCTAAGCTTAAGAAAGGAAGAATGCATTTGGAGGTATATTCAGAAGCTTCATTCGGCAACATAAGTGGAGGTAGAACCTCAGATAGGATATCTGCTATGAAGACGAGTAAAAACACGGTGACGGGCCCAATACCTTGTCCATTATTTATGGAAAAATCTAAAGTGCCCCCGCAAAGAGTTGTAAGTTCCCACTTTGTCAGCCGAAACCCCTTGAGCTATCGGTAGAGGCTAACCAGAGTGGGGGGAATATATTAAATATCTGTGAAAGAATTAACAGCAAATAAAAAACAACTTAACATCAATAGCAGATGAACTGACTGCAAGTCCTTAAAGGATAGCATCAATTCTACAAAAGGGGTTAAGAATAGGATACTTAGGATAGAATTAGCAAATTTAAAAGAGAAAAAATGGAAAATGGTGTAGTTCAATCAGTTGAGTGGGTGAATTCAAGAATACAATTAGCAGATGGATTAACCAAGAAAAATAACAGAAAATATCTGTTGGAATTGAGGAAAGGGTTGGGATGTAATTAAGGGGTGAAAAAAAGTAAAAGTTAAATTATAATATAGCTACTTGTTTACAGATACAGGTATGTAAATGGTGGAACGATTCATGCCAGGGGCCATTTTACATCTGATCAGTAGAGTTCACCTGTTTAAGCTAAGTCTTTAATCAGTTTTTATTTTTATTTTTGTTACAGAAGTGGACCTAATTGATGAATAAGTTTTGGATATAAATATTTATATAATTGTATTTTTATTACATATTATAAAAAAGGGAAGTTTTATATATTTTTGTTTTTCGCTTATTTAATGGAATTTATGTTTTAAAGGAAATTTTGATGTCACTTACATGTTATAAAGGACCGACTTTACCTAAACTTATTTTATTACTTTTTGACTAACTGACAGACTTACTGTCCTTCTCCTCATATTTTGAAGAACAACTAGAAACTTTAAAAGGAAATCTCTAGTTATAATAATTAATATAAGACTTCTTACTAGTTATATATAAAGAAAAATATCTGAATATTTGTTTTCAAGTATAAACAACTATATATAATATAACTTACACTAAATTATAGCTATACTATATATATACTATATATATATATATTATTACCTATAATACACTATTATTATATTATAAATTTATTATATATATACCAAGTGGCGGCTCGTGTAAACTTGGCATGGAGGGCTGCAAGTTAGCCTATATAACTATCTATTACCTATATATTATCATACTACCTACGTATATATACTAATATATACACTATATATACTATATATATACTCATATATATATATATATATATATATATACTATATATATACTTAACAAATATATATATACAGTTGCGGCTCGTCTTTATGGGCTATTGGCCTGCAGCCCTCCCAAATTAAAAATGCCAGGCATAGCATGTTGAATAATTTTAATATGAAATTTTTCCAAAGATTAAAGTAGATCTGAAATTTTTTTTTTACCTAACTTAGTACATAAAAAATTAGTAATCAATTAAGAAAAACACCACAAGAATCCTTTTTCCCACTGCAACATTTGGTGCGTACGTGATTTATTTACAATGTATATTCAATTAAATAAACGTTGGGCTTCTTACCTTTCTCGGGCCCCCTAAATAAGCCAATTTCATAAGTTCTTAAAAATAAGACAATAATTGGTAACACAGTACAAAATAAAAAGAATTCAAATTTTCTCTTTTATTAGACTTTTCTATTATGTTGCCAGTTGGTATCTCATTATTTCATACGCACTTTGGAAGTTTTTTCTCATTATACAAAATTAAAGGTTTCAAATTTACAGAGTTGCTAGATTTGTCCAGTAATCGTCCTTGTCTTTTACTTGTATATAAGAGAGTCAGAGAACACCAAAGTCAGTTTTATTCGCATTCTTACGGCGGGCAGACGCTGTGTTTAATTCTTTTTTTGTCGCCGGAGACAATAAACAGTGAACACATATATGCAACAAAAACTAATTACCCGTCCTGTGATACTATATATCTACCTATACTATATATATACTATACTATATATATATATATATACTACCCTACAATATATATATAAAATACTACTATATAGCTATATATAAAAAATATAAAAAAAGTATATATCGATATACTTATTTATACTATATATACTATATTAGGAGTACCGCGAACTGAAATTTTAAAAGTTCCGGCCGGAACCAAAATTAGCCGGAATCACAAAAAAATTCCGCCCGGAACTGGAATTACTTTGAACTTTCGTATAAAGCTTATTAAAAGAATGTAAAAAAAAAATATTTATATAACTATCAAACATTTAAAATCTGTACCCATTAGTACAAACGCCACTTTTGAAGAGAATATCTGGAACGCCGTTAAACATCTATAATAGTAAGGGGAGAGTCTTGATCTTCTAGATCAGCGCGAAACATACATCAAGAGCAATAGAGCCAAGTCCGTTGAAGTAAGTGAGTCTCTTGAGGAGAGTTTCTCCCCAAAAAAATTTGGCATATCAATGACCCCAAATCACAGAAAATATGAATTTTATACGCAATGAGTAACCAGCCATTCAAAATTCACAGTCACAGAAGAGTAGGGATTCATAGAACTTATTGCCCATCTTACACCAAAATATCTTATTCCTAGTAGAAAATATCTTGTAGAGAAAAATGTTACCAACTTCCATACAGGAAATTGAAATCAGCCCCAGTATTCGAGAAAGTTACTCAAGGCCCTTATCAGATATCATTTGACTACAGCATAGGATAGAGATCTACAATAATTTCAAAACGATCCTGCATTTATTTCTTTTACTGTACTCTGACGCTTACCAAGGAGTTTGAAAAAATGGACTGTGTACTACCATTGCAAAAGTACCTTCCCAACGTTCTCATTCTATGTAATTAAAAGCTCACTTATGAGTTTGACCGAGGTGAAAAATTGCGGAAATTCCTCCCCTAACAATGATCCATTTGATCCCTTCGAGAACTGAGCAATATAACCCAATGAAATTGTGCAACTGATTTGGACGAATACACAAGTTTCTCTTGTTTTATTCTCATAAACTTCCAATTTATTAAACGATTCCTTATTTTCTCAAAGAACAGTGTGATTTAATTAAGTCATTTAGGAATATTTGGAAAAATCACCATCAGTTACATCTTTTGCTCAGATAGACATGATGAGTTCCCTAACAGAGACTTGGATCCCACATCTTGCAAGCCCCCTACTCTCATGCCAATTCAAGATCATTTATAACAACGGTGGAATAGCACAAATATTTGATGTCTAGCAAAGAATTGAATGTTTTGAAAGACCTCTGCAGTTTATATTATAGCAACAATCCAATCATTCAAGCTAATTGACTGCTACACTAAATGGCAATACTTAAAAAAATTCTAAGAGTTCTGCAACCATTTCTCATGGTTACGCGTTTTTTATCGGCCGTCAAATATCATTCATCAATTATTATTACACTGATAAATCTATTCCCAACATATCTCTCAAAAAAACTCTGAGGATGACAGCAGAGAATAAAGAAGAGCTGAAGAAGGCATTAGAGTTTGAATTTTATTAATAAAAAGGAAGAGAAAGGATCAATAGACATTATATCAAAACAAGATTAATTGTTTTAAAAACCTATTAGCGTAGACCCAAGATACCTAAACTGACTGTTATTTTCTAAGAAATAAATGTTTTTGTATTACATAAAGCACTTCGTATGGAAAAATATGCCAAATTATGTGAAGGGTAGAAAGTTGCTCCTCCCAGTAGTAGCCAGTACAGAGAGGTTCAGGCGATGCAGTGTCATTTTTCAGAACGAGCACTTATTACAATAAACTGAGATTTGCCAAGTACCTCCACCAAAATCATCAGGAGCATTATAAGAAAAGGAAATTACTGCAAAGTTACTTAGTTTTTATAAGTTTTGAAGAAAGTGAAGTGACAGCGAGTCAGTTTTAGTTGCTAAAAGGAAAAAAAAGAAAAAAATCATGGCTCTTTCAAAAGGTGCGAAATTCTTAAACGAATTTGAAATTTTTTACCCAGAAAAATCACATCTTCTAATCTGGACAAAGAAAAGAAGTTCCCTACAATTAGGTGGAAGTGAACAAAGCTCAAATTCCCAACTAGCCAGTTACCTAGCCCAAAAACTACTCTCCTTTCCAGTCTCCCTCCCACTATATTCCAGAGAAATTATTTTCATTTTGAGAAAGGCAGAAAGTATATTTGAGGAAAAACGTTAAAATATTATCCCATAAGCTAAAACGGGATCGTTGTTTTACTTCACCCAATTCCGCATAATTTCAAAGTGTTAAAGGAAAGTTAACTTATATATATATATATATAATATAATTATATAATATAATATTATATACTATATATATATACTATATCAGTATATATATAATAAGCTATATACTAATACTATAATATAATATATATATACTTATACATATATTATATAAATTAGGAAGTATTATATTAAGAATACTTTTATTTTATTTTACAGTAAGTGCCTTATAAACCTTTGGCCTTATGATATATACCTATATATACTATACTAACTGGGCTACATATATAATATAATAATATAGTAATATATATATAATATATCAATATACTAATCTATAAGATAATATAGATCATAATTATATATATCAGCTATAAAATCTTATATTATTATATTAAAACTATATAACCTATATTATATATATACCTATATATACTTATACATATATACTTGATACAGTATATATACTATATATATATATATATACTAATATATATATAATATCATATACTATAATATAAATTTTGCAATTAAATTCTGAACTTTTAAAATGTGCAGTATCTTCATAATCCAATATTTTGACGGTATATTGAGTTAAAACTATTTTAAATAATACTGTACGGTAGCTGTATTGACTACAGACGTGTATGAATATTACACAAAGCGCATAACCTATTCATATTTTGTAAAAACAGATGGGGCTCATGGGCTATATAAAATAAATTCTCTTCCCAGCAAAGTTTTTCTCAGAAGTAAATTAGTAATCCGGTTCCGGCCAGAACCGGAACCGAAAAAAAAAATGTCACATTCCGGCCGGAATTCCGGCCAGACCGGAATATCCGCTACACCTCTAAATATATATATATATACATTATTATATCATATATATATATTATATAATATAATATTATATATATATACTATATACTATATACTATACATATAATATATATATACTATAATACTATATATATACTATATTGGAAGAGAGAGAGACGAGAGAGATGAGAGAGAGAGAGAGAGACCAAATCCCTAAAGAAGCAGGCAATGACGTTCGTATTTGTTCTAAAAACTTTGACCCACTCCACAAATACCAAATTCGTTTATTTTTAGGTCTTTTGCCCTTTTCACCCGCAATGTGTCTCGAATGCATGCATCGTCATTAAAAAAAAAAAAGTCCTATAATTTATGCACACATTTACACAACACATATAAAACAATTAGGTCAAGTCGTTTGAAGGATAATCTACTCAGATATTATATTTAGAAAAGATTAATTGATTTTAATAATATTTCCATCTAAGAGACAGTATCAAGTCTTTTATTGCCAGAATTGTCCTCGAATTGCATGCAATCGATATTAAAAAAAAAAAAAAAGTTGTTAATTTTTTTTTTTAACCAACATAAATATAAAAAAGTATTTTATATTATATTGAATAATATATGATATAATATAATATATATATATACCCTAACTATATATATAATCTATCTATCTATCCATATATATATATGAGTATATATATATAAAACCGTACAGCCCCTCCATTGCCAAGTCTCTACACGACAAAGCCTCAACTATACTATATATATACTATATATTAATATATTATTATATATTATATATATATATATATTATATATATATTAATAGTATATACTCAATAATATATATATACCTATTATATATAATTATCATCCCCGAAGGCGCACTCCGCACCGTCTCATCAACTTAGAAACGACCCACGATGCTTCATATTCGTGCAAAAGTATGATTAAAATTGTTATTTTTTTGTGAGAACCCCTATGTCATCTGAAAGAATTCTTATTATTTAAATGCTCCGCGAAATTATGAAAAATTTAAAACAAAAAGTGTCAAGAATCATCGCCATTGAATAATGTCTCTCTTTATAATCAATTCACAACACCTCGGTCAACGGAATCGCTCGCCTCTCCCACAAAAATGCGGAGAGGGAAACCATTTCAAGAACCCGTATGCTATACAGCCCACTCTCCGGTGAATTTATATTTTATAAGTTTTTCTCTCGGTTACCAAGGAGCTCTAATAACAACACTCGTAATTTATCTTAAACAAAAATAAAAAAATAAATAAACATTTACTTGTAATGTATATTTATATTTATTACTAGTATATATATATATTTCATATCTACAAATTCCAAATTTTCAACACTCCGAAAAAAAAAACAACACACACCACTATCCACTCTTCTCTGTAGCCTAATAGATAAACTGTATTTTATTGCGTCCGTTTAATAATGTTCTTATATGTACAGAAGCGAAGGACATTAAAGAACAACAGCAACTCCCTCCAAATTTGAAATACGAATTTTATGTGAACAAATCTCGTAAGTTGCTCTTAAAATTCAAAAAAAGCCAAACTGGCAACTTGCTAAAAACTACTATGGGAATTTGGTATTCTTTTTCTTGTTAAGTTGCCATATTGTCTTATTTTAAAGACACGTAATAAAGTTGTCTTTCCTTTCCAGTGGCCTGCCCAATATATGGAGGCCCCAATTTTTGTTATATATTGGATATAGTGGACAAAAAAAAAAATCGTACATAAAATTTGCTGTTGCAAAAAAGTAAAAATTGTTTACTTCCTTTGTTAATTACTATGTTTCGTTATTCATCATAATTTGAAAAAAAAGTTCCCTCTTTTTTAATTATTAACATAGTCAAACTTTTATATTTCGTAGCAACATCCTATGCCTGGCATTTTTAAATTGGAGGGGCTGCAGCCCAAGAGTCCATTAACAGCGAGCAGCCCCACTGGTATATATATATAATATACACATATATATATTATATGAGTATATATTATATAATATATATATATATATATATTATATACTTATATACTATATAATACTATATATATAATACTAAATATATGTAATAAAGGAGCTGAAAAAAGTGAATCTTACACATCATTTTAATATAGCTACTTGTTATATTTCATACCACAGATTCAGTATCGTAAATAGTATTACGTTTATTGTGAAAAGCCATATGACTTATGTTTAGTATATTTCACCTGTTTAAGCGAAAGATAAAAGAAAAAATTATCTCTATTTTTGTTACAGAAGTGGACCTAATTGATGAATGAGTTTTGGTTCATAGTTGATGCTTGCCCAGGATTTGGATATTCCTCCATAATTTTTATTTCCAAGTTGGTATTCAACGTTATTAATTGAATTTATGTTTCAGTCTTTTCCTGCTGCTCCTGTTCCTGATCCAGGTTGCCTTTTTCATAAATAGATTCATATTATCTTTTGACTAACGACAGACTTACTGTCCTTCCCTCATATTGGAAGAACAACTAGAACTTTAAAAATAATTTTATATCATTTAAATATAAGATTTTATAGTTGATATTTAGATTTGAGATTGATTGTTTATATAATTAATATATATTATATATATATATAAACTATATAATATAGTATATTATATATATATACCTTATATATAGTATCACTATATATATATAATACTTATACTACACTATATATATATCATACCGTTATTATCATAATTATATTATATTATATATTTTTTATATATTATATATATATATATATATATATATATATGAAGCAAATTGAAAAATGATGCATGGTGTTGCATTCCGTAATGTGGTTCAAGGATTTTTAGAAAATTGTAAAGACCAAAATTACAAAACAGCTGATACACACAATGCTCATTGATTGTCTCTAAAAAATGGCCGGTCCCCCCGGTGCCGTAGTTTCATTTAAGGCGCCGTATTTACCTTGCATTTTTGGCCTTTTTTCCGAATAGAATTTCAGGGTATGTAAGTGAAAAAAAAGTGTGAAAGACAATGGAAAGCAATACAGGGAATGTTAGAATGGATATTGTAATAAGTACCTACAGTTGTAAGCTCCACATTAACAAACCTTAAAAATCCAAAAACTAAATATTGCAATACTCTCAAAGTATCGTATTGATAGAAAAAAAATGAAGGTCATTTGTGTTCATTTTTCAGAAAATATACTGATTCAAATATAAAATTTAAAATAGAACTTTTTTTTTATACATGTTATTGAATTCATGAAAGTTGGTCATAATTCTTCACCCCAAAGTAAGAGGATCGGGCCATACTTAACCAATACTGATACCGGAAACTGATACCCCAAAAAAGGCCGGATGTACTGCCCCCGGTACCGATACTATCGGTACATCCCTAATATAAATATATTTAATATATATATATATATACTATATATATACTATATATACTAACTATATATCATATATATATATATATATAATATATATATATATTATAATTTGGGTGTTACAGAAACTTAAACTTTGGTTCCCCAAAATAATTCCACCAGAACCGGCATTTCTAATGAACTTTCCGTTTAAAACTATAAAGAAATTCTTTCTATATAACGATTTCAATATATAAAATCTGTATATCATATATAATTATATATATTATATTATATATACTATATATATTATTATATATATATATTATATATATATATATAATATATATATTATATATATATATATATAAAAATTTTAAATTATATATATATATATATAATATATATAATAATATAATATATTATATTTATATATATTTTGATAAAGATTTTATTCATTAAACTGATCACAATTTGCATAATAATACACCACAAAATTGTTTTAAAACTGGCCAATCATTTGTAAAACATTTTTTTTATATTAATATGTTACAAAATCTTTAATAGAGTGTGAAATATTGACCACTAAAAAATATAATTAATTAGTTTAAACACTAAAAACATTTAATACAATGCCCCTTCATAAAATATGGAAAATCATCACTGGATGAGAAATCTGGAAAGGCTCAAAAATTTGGATAGGTAAAAGGAGAATCCTGTATTTTCTTACTGTATATATACGATATATATATAATTTTTATACTTTATTTTTATATTATATATATTATATATATATATTATATATATATATATATATATATATATATATATGATATTACAGTTGTATGATAATTAAATGTCAGCTGAACCATTACTTTATTCCTAACCTAGACTTAAAAAGTCGTATAGTAAGACCTAATGGATCGTCGTTCCCCAAAACCTAGACTAACCTAGATGGATTGTCATTGCCCAAAACCTTAAAACCTAACCTAGATGGATCTGTCTGCCTTAAGGGTAGACCAAACCTAGATAGTTTTGTCTAAGTAAAAAATTAATAATATTTAAGTTTTAATAATAATTCATGACTTATGGATAATTCCTAGCTATACCTTCCAAGAAATTCTTCAATTCACAACAACTTACGATTCCGACTCCGATTCAATTTCACTACAACTTAAAGAAGAATGTTTAGAATATCAAAATATATATATATATATAGTATATATATATATATATATATTATAATATATATATATTATTATATAATATTATATATTATATATATAATTATATATATATATATATATATTATATAATATACTATATATATATATAGGAAATTTTTTATTATGTAGCTATTAATTTTAAACAAAGTTCTAACGTCTTAAAATTTCAAAATTAAGTAAATATGCAGATGGCTGCTATTCTATGTCAACTAATACATAAATAAAGATGTAACAATGTTATGAATTACTTAAAATTATTTAAAAGTTCTTTTTCATAAGGAAATTGGACAGATTTTAATATTAAATATGAGATATCTAATCATCTTAATATTTTCCTTTTAGGAGGAAAAAAAGGGAAACTTTTATCTAAATTCTGAACATTATACACTATAATATTTAAATTTTTTAGTAATTAAAGGTGTATAGTTACATGTTGTTATTGCTTAGATGCAATAATATTTAAAATAAAAAAAATTTATTAAATAAAATATTAATAAATAAAAAATTCATAAATCTTACTTAAAAATTTTATTAAATAAATGTATATAGTAACATGTTATTATTGCTCTGAAGCAATGAAATTAAAAAAAAAAAAAATTCTTTATTAATTAAAATACTAATAAATAAAAAATTCTTAAATTTTTTTGCATAAATTTTAAATATTCAAAATTTTATAATTTAATGAATTGAGAAACATTTTTAAAAAGTATTTTTTTCTTAATTGAATTTGTGATAAGATTTATATCTTGTAACATTAATATGCAATATAATTTAGCAATAATTATCCGGGTCTGTAGATACATTTTTAACAACTATAAAACTAAATACATTTTAATGTGTAAATATTTCTAGATACATTTTCCTCAACAATATCCCTTAATTAATACATATACACGCATTCATAATTCTAATATAAATTTAAACAAAAAATAATATAATACATTTAAATATGTCAATAATTGTAGAAGCATATATTAAAAATTCTAGAAATATTAAATAAAACACATATTTCCAGATACCAACAGTTTTAAATACATTTTTAAGGTAATAAACTTTCATACAATTTACTTATTTCATTATTTAAACAATCGTGGATATATTTAAACAGCAACAAACCTTACTATATTTATATTTCTGCTTTCAAATAAACGTATCTATAATATTAAAAAATAAACCTTAGCACAATTATATTTATCTACAATTCTTTGTATTTTTGAAGTAAATTGTAATTATGTATCTAAATTTATATGCATCAACAGTTCTTTGGATCTTTAATTTCAATTGTAATAATGTATCTAAATGTATATGCATCAACAGTTCTTTTGATTTTTTATGTCATTTGTAATTTTGTATCTAAATTTATGTGTCAACGGCTCATTAAAATCTTTGAATTTTTAATTTCAATTATAATTGTGCATCTAAATTTATATGTATCAACTGTTCTTTAGATTTTTAATGTCAATTGTAATTTTGTAATTATGTATTTAAATTTATATGTACCAATGGCAATTTAAAATCTTTGCATTTTTACTGTCAGTTTTAATTGTGTATGTAAATTTATGTGTATTAACTTGGATTTTTAATGTCTATTGTAATTATGTATCTAAATTTATATGTACCAACGGATCTTTAAAACTTTTGCATTTTTACTGTCAGATTCAATTGTGTATCTAAATTTATATGTATCAGCAGCTCTTTGTAATTTTAATGTCAATTGTTATTATGGATCTAAATTTACATGTATCAAGAGTTCTTTGAACTTTTAATGCCAATAGCAATTAGGTATCTAAATTTATCAATCCATTACAACTTCCTACATTTATATGTATCAATAATTAAAGTGCACAATTTTTATTTTTTTTTTTTTTTTTTTTTATTGTGCGTATCAATAAATCTAAAAAAAAACATTTTTAGTAACAAATTATTAAAAAAAAGTTTTTTTTTCTCTAGGGAGATTAGACTTAATTCTCGCAATGAAACCTTTCATCCTTTTTCACCAAATATTTTAGCTGAGAAATTGGCTATTTGCGAAGCTTGTTTCAGATAGGGGACAAACTTTTGATCTCAGACAAACTTTTATTGATCTTTCCAAAATTTGATTGAGAATCTTTTTTCCCATTTATTTATTTATTTTTTTTTTTTATTTACTCTGTGTTTAGTGGTGATCTATATTTTTCAAGAATCTTCCAAAATATTACAGTTTTATTTAGATTTATTTTATTTAATTTATTTTACTGTTACTGTGTATATTATCGTTATATTTAAGTTACTTATTATTTTTACCTCTCTTATAGTCTTGATTCTCACCTGTAGTTTTTTTTTTAAATAATTGTTTTTTTTTTTTAAATTTAAGGACTGGAATATAAATATAATATAATTATAAATTAAATATTTAACTTTATTTATTTATAAATATACTCTCTATATAATTCGACGGCTATAGTAGGTATAACTAATAATATATAGTGATATTATAGAGGATATCTACTTCTATATAGTATCATATATATTATAGGTATATATATATAGTCAGATAGAGTTATAGTGATTAATTTAAATAACTTTTTAGATATAGATATATACTAGATATAGCAGAATTAATTATATGTAGATATACATTACGTAATAATCAATAATAATATAATAATATAATTGTAAATTAAATAGCATATATTCTCTATAAGTGTCACTATATATATAAATAACCGTGTGTATATATTAGCTGGCGTTATATATAACAACGTATTAATATATTATTTATATAATGAAATGCAAGATGAGATTTTAATCCTTCTTCTGCAAACGAATTTGTAATCGTAGAATTATTATTCCCCTTTATATCGCTATATATGTCACCCAAATGCAGCAGTTACGAATACTGGTCCCTAGACAAGCGGTCTTCGTTTTGATGATTTGGAGTGGGAAGCTTCGGGCGGCATGTGTTTGACCATACGCTACTCGACGAGACCAAAGAGGAAACTGAGAATACGTCATATGATATCCAAGAAGAGCATTACTACGGTTCTCCCGCTCGCACTCGAAAACGTAGGGCCAAACAGGACAGCGGTAGCCGCGTCGATTGGTGTAATAATTAATACCATAAACGGGGGTTAGTATGTATAATGAAATGCAATAATTTTACCTTGCAATCAAATTTGTAATTGTAATACCCCCTAATGGTACTTTTTCACCATGTAGCTTGCCTGCGATGGAAAATAAGAGGCTGCTGATTCAGTGCATCAAATGCCTTGCGTAGAGACAAAGAGAATCTGCCAGAGAATAACTGTCTAGCTTGTGCAAAGTAAGAGCATTACTACGGTTCTCCGCTCGCACTCGAACGTAGGGCCAAACAGCGCGAGGGCAATACCGCGCATGGGTGTAATAAATCTAATACTCATTCAACCGGGTTAATCTCAGGAATATACGTATAATAGTGTTACGCTCATACAGGTGATACTATATACCTGCTGGAATATTTTTATTCTAAGTACTCTTTCTGATATAGAATTATCATAACTAGCCGGATTATATAGTATAATAATTTTTACTATTCGTAATATATTCTTACCGACTAGTCCTAGTGTATTGAAAAATAAGAATATTTCTATAGTGATAAATAAATTTTCTATAGCGAATTGAAAAAATTGCGATAGTAGATATATATATATATATATATGTCATTATTACCTAAAAAATGTATACACACATTTTACGTGTATACCTAAGTGCAGTAATATATAATACTATAAGGTATTAAGTTTAGAAATAATGAATATATATATTGTATATTATAGGCTAGCGTACATTCTCATATTGAATAGTCTCTTCTAGGAAAATGAATTTACTACTCAGTTTTTATCGAAAATAAATAAATATCACGAATCGGGCGTCTCTCTGCCTGTACAACTTGGTACCTCTGTTAGAAAGGAACGATGAACTCTTTAATTAGTATAATCTATTTATTTATTTCTATAGAGTTTGGTATGTATTTATAAATAATTAGAAGAATGTAGAAGTATAAGATATATATTATATAGTAATAGAGATATTATATAATATTATTATATAAATATATATATATATATATATGTATTTTATTATATATACTAGGTTAGGTACAGTCTATGCAACTCTGATTGTTAAGGATAATAATAGGGTAAAACTTGGATCGATATGTATGTTTTTATAATTCTTGTAGTATATTTTAAATACTCAGACATATATATAATATATTTACATTATATATCCTTACGGAACTGTCTATCACGCATTCCTGTTTTTATAGTTTCACTCATTCACTACGAATTATTCATTTCTGTTATATGCGAGAAATCATTTAGATGTAACCTCTATTAGTCATGTATAAGTGATGAATAATTCGGGGGAATATTCAATATTTTGCTGCTGCTTGTTAAATATGAGATGATAATTAAGTTATGAACTTAGTATATTTTTTGAATAATAACATGACTATAATTTTAGAATATTGTATATGTAGTTATATCACATATGCGTCCTCTGAGGCATATTTATGTGTTAATACTTATTTTATAATTTGTCTATATAAAAAATAAATAGTCCATCATATACACACGTGGAAGTATATG
Source organism: Trachelipus rathkii (assembly GCA_015478945.1). Classification (NCBI taxonomy): domain Eukaryota; kingdom Metazoa; phylum Arthropoda; class Malacostraca; order Isopoda; family Trachelipodidae; genus Trachelipus; species Trachelipus rathkii. The sequence continues at coordinate 29,400 of JABUQX010028727.1, read as the reverse complement.
ATCACATTATATCAATATGCAAGCAGTCTTTGGAGACATTATGCCTTGCGAGAATACACGAGAAGCTAATGAAGGAGATTAATATTGGAGTACTCGATTCCTTAAATTTATAAATTAAATAAAATTATATATTTCTTACCAGGTTAATACACCTAACTAATCTCCGCAGATATCTGTGTGTTAAGAATAAAAATTAACTCTTCTCCTGATATTTAATTATATAATACCAAGAAATATAATTTGAAAGAAAACCAAAAGTGTCAAATTTTTTTTACGGATGATACGTTAATATTGATTATCGCGCAAAAAATGAATGACACTATATTATTATATTATTAATATTTAGTTATTAAAACTTTTAGATATTTAGGTTAAAAACGGAAAAAAATAGTTAAATATAGTGTTACTAATAATAATAATTTATATAAAATTTACATTTCAAATTTGGTACTCTTTTATATTATTATTATATAGGATATAGGTACAACTCCGAGAATACCCGGAATGGCCTTAGATCACGGGCATTACGTATTTGCGCTGCGCACGGCATGGCCGATGGTAGCCGCTCAATCTATTTCAATACATTATATAATATATAATACCACTGATTTTTAAATCATATCTACTGTAATTAATATCCTAATTTAATACGTTAATGGTATAAAATTATATACTGCTAAGGTATTATATTAGCTAAGTCTCAATATTACTGAAATTAAATAACAAGGTTACTCTCAGTGATTACATTGATAAATACAATAACATAATACATAAAATGGATACTATATTAATATTATTGAGATAATATATATAATACATTTTTAATTTTATTAAAATTATGTTTGAATTCTCAAAATAAATTGTTTTTTCTAATACCTTTATTATTTTATTGTAATTATATACTCGATTGTATATACTTGTATTATAATAACGGTACGATATAAGATATTCTGATACATTATTAGTATATTTCGCTTTCGCTAATTTTCCTCAGAGAAATGGGTGTTATCTATGTCTGATTTTATTTTTATATTTTTTTAGTATTATAGTATTATGCTTTACTGTCACTTATGGAATTCCAAAATCTAGAGAAAATATATGATAAAATTTATATTAATTGTAGTGTGATGACTTAAGCTTATAAAAAATATAACTAAAAATATAAATTATATATATATATATATTATATATATATATATAATATGTAATACTCAATATTATAATCTCAACGCTAAAGAAGATCCTTTAAATATAATATTTTAAATACGTATATCATTTTATTTTTTGTCATTAATTTACAATAATAATATATATATATGATAATGAGTATACGCAAAGAATATTCAAAATAAATTTTTCGTTCCTTAATCGAGTATTTATATACGATATGAGGTAAAACCTACTCAGGAATCTAAGTCAGATATTCCACCATTTACATTATTAATTGTTTTTTTCATTTTGATTCTTAATTTTCTTAGTCTTAATATAATTAATTATCATTTATAGTGGTAAAATAGGACAGTATCACGTTATTATTATATATTTTTCTATTTTTATATTGTTTTTTATATATATATAAATATATTTATTTAAATAAAATGTGACCTTTTATTTAATGAACTTTTCCAAGTTTTTTCTATACTTTAATTCATTTTATTTTGTTATTAATAATTGAATTTTTTCTGATGATAATTAGTATTGTATAGTGAAAATTCAGATATTTATATACTCATATTCGTAATAGACCTCCTATGATTTTCATATACCTTATTATCAATAGGTATAGGCATTTAACGTGTAATGAGCTGTGGATAGCGTACCGCTATAATGTGACATGACTTTTAACGTGAGCAGTAACTCGTAAAATACAAACTCCTGTATTATAATACATTTCATATGATACTAATACCCTACTTATTAACTGTATTAGTGAGATGTTCTTACTAGCTAGTGTATATAGCGCAACTTTTAAATGAATAATATATATGTCGTGAGCTACTATTAATAAATAGTGGGCCAAACGGTATGAGATAGATACTCCTATCTATCACATTCGGAATTAGCGTGTGCAAATTGTAAGGCGAGTGGAAAATCGAGGCCTACGATTCCAATAAGAAGAAAGGCTGAATATTTCATTTTTTATGGTAAAATTAATATCGTAACGATAAAAAAAGTTAAAACAAGCATTTATTATTCGTTTACATTCCGATTTTTCGTTTTTTCCAGGTACGTTAACAGGAAAATAAATTAAAAACAAACAATAAAAACGACGACTAGTTGTGCTTTCAAAATTTGAATAAAATCAACGTCACCCAACCGTATAAATCTGGAGGCCGCAAAATTTGTGCGGGAGAGGGGGGTTGAGTGGTTATGACTCTAGGCAAGAAATATCCGATTGAATTTAACATTTTATTCAATTCATTATAATAATATTAATTACAGGATATTTATAACACTTATAATTTTGAATATGCTAAATGCAGACATTATTACTTATTATTTTTAATTATTATATAATATATAATAATTAATAATAATAATAATATTTAATATGGGTCTGCATTTAGTATTTTCAAAAATTCACGTTTTAAAACGCTTGTCCTCTGAAATTTATGCTTTTCGAGTTGACACTGTCAAAGCAAAGCAGCAATATTTGAAAATTAGTTAAATATTTATTCAAAAAGGGTATGAACATTGTAGTATACAGATGTTCATCAAAATAAAGAGATTGCAGTATTTCAATTTTCTTTGATTAAATAACTTTAAATGTGTTAAATACAAAATGCATATTGTTACTGCAGTAAAGCTGTTAAATCTGTTAAAGTTGAAAAGTATAAATATAAGATAAAGTTTTGCTGAGGAGATAAAACTAATTTTCTTATAGTCCTTTTCGAAACATCATAAAACTATAAATATATGATGGTTTACTATAATTATTACTATAATTACTATATTATTATAATTACTATAATTAAATGATTGCATATTATATTATTATATATTACATCTAAATGATTTGTGTGTTTAGAATATATATAAGTATCATTTTAAATAATATTTATTATTATATTTTCCTAAATTCCATTTTATAGTACAAGTTCTTCATAATTCCTTCTGTACTGTGAGCTATGTTTATATTATATAAAACTAATATAAGGATCCAGAAAGGGGAGCTCTGGAATTTTTCGTAAGAGAAACTGAAGTGAAGAAAAAAGACAATGAAAATAAAGTGGAATCGATTGTTTTCCCAGATTGTCCTCCAAAAGATAAAGAAGGCGAATCGCTTAAGGAAAATTCTTCGGACAACGGCGGGTTGGGGTCGGACAATGTTTGTGTCACGTAACGTACTAGACGTAACGGTGACTGTAGAGTATATATAAATACATATAATGTAATAATAAATGATAATATATATATATATAGACCACGGCTATAGTAATTATTATATATATTGCAATGGAAGCAGACTAGGTAATAAAGGTGGAACATGATTCATAGATACCTTTGAAAATTTTTAATAACATACATCTATAGTTTATAAATAACTCATTATTTTTATATAAGTTGATATATATATATATATATATATATGTAATAAGTTGTGATGTAATATAATATATATATATTAGATGAACAACCGTAAGTGGTATTATATTTTCAGACCTAATATATTAATCTTCATATTATATAATATTATAAATCATACTTTATTTCACATTGGTCTGAATATACGAGTTTGCAAAAAATTGTATTAATAATAACTATAATTGTTATACAATTTCGCAAAAAATTGTATTAATAATAACAAGATAAGTTAAAGCGGTCATTTACTCACATTAATCTATCTCACTGAGGAATTAACATTGGTTAGTTTCAGAGAGTATCTATGATAATCGTTATCTCTAAAATATAGTTTATGATTTACAATATTACTATTAACTTAATAATATCGTACGAGAATTAGCAAGTCACGTGAGGTAAATAAGTGAAAGTGTACGAGTCTGAATTACTGCATTTTATGCTCCTGTGCCGAATCAGATATTTGAAGAATATCTCGAGCACTTATTAATATGTACTTATCTATTATCAAACGATTACATAAAATTAATAAAGAATAATATTATTATGATATTACATTTTTAAATAGGGATAATTAAGGAATATTACGTGACTAGTATTAATATATAAATAATTAAATAATAGTGGATGCAATAGTAGACTATTTCGTTTTACGTCCTAAAAACTTTCAGTGACGAATATTTAGCGTGAAATATATGTAAAAATTTATAAACGGTGATTAGTATTTTTAGGATAATATCGCTCATTATCTCGTGAGCGACCTAGATAGAAAATAACTCTTTCTCATACTTAGATATTAAACCATATACTAACCGATTATAATAATGGTTTATTTATATTTGTTTTTTTGCTTTAATACATAAAAAAACTTAATGTTACAAGCATATAATATTATATGGATTAATAAATTTAATAATTGATAATGATAATGATAAAATATTTTCATAAATATTATTATATTATATTATATATTAATAATAATATTGTTTTAGTAGTTTATTGTAATATTAATTAAAAACGATAATTAGTTTTAAAATAAATATATTTTTTTCATTCTATGTACTACCTATTCTATTTAATGAATTATCATTATTACATTCAGACATTGTTCATTTATATTATATAGTTACCCATATATTAGTGGTATTGATGATAATAAAAATATAACGAGGATAATGATAAATAATAAAAATGAGTTTTAATTTTTGTCGTATAAAATATATATATATATTATATATTTAGCTCTTATGATATATATATAGATTATAATTATATATATATTAGATATCCATAACCTATAATAATACTCTCATAATCAATTAAGACCTATATAATGATAATAGAGGTTATAGATATGATGATGTGTTAATAAAAGTACTATTAACGTCTTTATATAATTTATAATTCCAAAATGTCCTAAGTAGTGAGGTAATAGAGATTATACGCTATTATGTTAAGTAATTATACTATAGCGTAAATATAGTATAGAAATTTTAGGGATAGTATTTATATTATATATTTAAATAAATAATTGAATACAGATATATGATATCTCTTTATCAAATTTCTTATTATTAAGTACATTATTTAATATTTTAAGTAATACTAAATATATACCCATTGGAGTGATTAAATTTATTCCGTTTTTTTAATTTTAAAGTTATGATATTTTAAGTACGTCCATTAGAATAATACGACTAAAGTCTTTATTTTTAAAGCATTTATATATTTTATTATTTATAATAGTGGTTTTTTTTTATAGTAATGTAGACTACAGATAAGCCTACATATAATTTTTATATATATTATCTCTTATAGCTTATACAGCATACTTTATGAAATAAAAAACTACGATATATTATCTCTCTCGTAACGACCTCAGTCTTCTTTTCTGAGAAGATATAGACGCATAATCTAGTACTTACATCGGTAGGGGTAACTATAGTACGGAAATAGATACGTTTCGTATATAGGGAGCAGTAAGAAAGATACAGGCGCCATAGTAAGAAGGAAAAAGATATCCAAACCCGCTTATAAAGAATTTGAAATATCTGAAGAAAGGTAGTGAATAGTGGAAAATTACCTTGAGTCAGTTATTATGTAATAATAATAGATAATATAAAATTGATATTAAAAATAGCTTTATAGCCCCTATACAAATAACCTATATATCTCGAACCTGTTATTTTATTAGATATATAAAGTTTTTATTGTTTTTAAATACTAATTAATATATATAACAACCATATCTCACATAAATCGATATAATTCTTACTTTTTTTACTATTAGTCCGTTTTATCAATTATTATCGTAAGACTATTTATATTGGATAATAGATAGGTAGTGATATGAATAGTAAAGAAACAGAGAAGTCGTATAGTGTAAAGTAGAGAATATAAGAGAGAGAATAAGTGGTATTATTATTAGTATACTGAGCATTCTTCACTCAATGCGATACTTAGTAAATAATTACCCTTATTTTAATTGATAAAATTAATATCGGAAACTTTTTGTTTTTAAGTATATATTATCAAAGTTTATTCATTAGATTAATATTAATAGTATAAATGCATTTTTTATAAATGATATCTGTCAATAATACAAAGTATTACCAATGTCAAAAAATATTTAGTTCGTTTTTAAATTTTCATTATAGTATAAATTAATTTTTGGTTTAATATATTAAATGATAATAGACTCATTCTCGATTGAAAATAATACTATACGGTCGATAATATATGTAAAATAGTGTTATTAAAGACTAAATAAGTAACGTTTATGAACATTAATATAATTGATATATTTCAACTCACTCACATACAAGCTATAATAGCTAAAATTTATAAAATTTTTTATTTTAATAAATTTTATGTTATATTTATATAAAAAGGATTATTATTATTATATATACGAGCAAGGCAATAATAATAACGTAGTATTTTTAAAGATTTTTATATGTAAGTAACTTTAAGAATAATAAATAATATAAATAATTTAATTAGAAATAATTTTTTATATAAATTTTTATTTTTATTTTTATGAATATATAATATTATACTTATTAATTTCATTATTATTATTATAATTAAAATACCTGATCAATATATAATAATATTCATATAGTATTTTATATATAATATATTTGTATACGTTAGACAGTGTTTTACGTAATTACATAATATATAACGAGACCAGTTCATATTCCTCAATAATAAATTTAAAAATCTGTATAAATAGATTATAAAGTTATTACTCAAACTTTAACTAACTCCTATTTTTCTGGTTAAAATACTTACTTATTTATTTCATATTATTAATAATAAAATGAATAAATATAATCAGAAATAATTACAATTATATGAATGGAATTTAGAAAATTTGTGATATTAATTGCTAGCAAATGCAATAAATAAATAACGCATATATATATTAATTAATTAATTAATATATATATATATAATTATAATATATATATATATAATAATATATTAATATATATATATATATAATATATATATTTATATATATATATTAATATAAATATTAATATATATCATAAATATATATATATAAAATTATTATAATATATATATATATATTAATATATTATAATATAATATTATATAATAATATTAAATTATATATATATATATATAATATATATATATTAAATATTAACTTATATTACTTATTTCGTCAATTATTATATTATATCGAAACCAGCTAGCTAAAATAAATATTTTTGTATATATTTACATATAATATATATAAATATAATATAAACTATATATATACTATATAATATTTTTATTACAGATATAAGAGTAAATAATATAATAAACATAAATAATATATATAATATTATAATTATATTTATTATATATATATATAAACAGTATATTTACAATATATATATATAATGTGTTTATTATATATATATTATGTATAGTATTATATTATATATATTATTAGCGGATGTAACATATTTTGATATATATATTATTGATAGCATATGTTTTTTAGTTCCTTTTTTACATTTATAGATTAACAATATATATTATGTGTATATATATACTCTTGTATATAATTATCATATAAATAAATTTTAACTATACATAAGTTTCACATAATATTTACTTTAAAATAAAGAAGTTCGGTTCAAGATAAATATATAATATTAAGAAATCATATCTATCTATATATACATTATATTATTTTATGATACCACAAAACTCGTTATACTCTCTATAGAATTATATATTGTTATTATTATTTCCTTAAACTTGTATGCGTATGACAGCTTTCTCACCATTTCAAATTATACTATACCTAAAGATAACTCACTTGTAGCTCAAAATATATATACTCTGTTGAAATCTATCGTACTGAGAAAATATTTACCAATATATTAACTATTAGCTTTATATATAATTCCTAACTCGTAAGGATTTGAGGAATTATCCTCACATAAATGTCATTATATATTTATATTTACTATATTTATATATATAAACTCACAATTAATATATATATATTTATACAAATACATTTGGTTTGATAATATTCCTTTGTTAATATATATGTTTATATTATATATTGGGATTACTCACAGCATATTTTCATTATAAATTATTACCTCGGACAAATTATTTTTGTATACTATTTGAATACGAGAGTGATGACTAATAGCCTGTAACATATTGATTCCTGACATGTAAAATTTTAGTATAAGAATAACGATGTGAGGGTTATATCAAAAGATTTAAATTTATGCTATAGCTCAGCTGATATATAAAAATTTCCATTTGAAGTATATATATATATATTACTCGACAAAATTAAGCTAAAATATAAATACTAAATATTTCGATATAAATCATAATTTTGTTTCTCGCTCGAATTTTTAATTTTTTTTCAAATGTTTATATAAAAAAATCTATTTCTGATCCTCATAAGATATATCTAGGTTTCGTAGTCAATTCATTCAATACCTATTCGTTTAGTGAGATATACGTATCATGATAAGTGTGACTTATTTCATGAATATTCTAAGTATCGTGTACCAAATTCTCTATGTAAAATGCATTCTCGAGATTTTATTACTCAATGAACTCTCACTCAATTAGGTAATTCTTTTATCTATAAAATCTCCTACGTTTTCGTCATATACTATACTATCAAAGATATATACATCATTATAAATTGTAAAGTGTTGAGAAACTTTACTTCTTTTCTATGATGTCCGTAATTATTGATAAAAGTATATATATATGACTCAATTTGATATATAGGTGACAAACTGTGGTGTATAATTTTCATATTCCAGAAAACCCGTATTATCTATCTCGTGAATTATAATGCTCCTTTTGCAATTAGCGTTCTAATAAAGTTATTAGTTATCTCTACTCCTCAAAATAAATATTCTCTCGCATTATTTTCTTTATTCTCCATTTACTACCTAATCGCCATGTAAATATCTGATATGTGATATAAGTTGTGACATAATTAGTTACACCTATCTCCAATATAATAACTGAGGCGTACCCCGCAGGATATCCTTTTCAATAACATCACTATTAATGCCTCTGATATATATATACAAAGTATATATGTACAGTATATATAAAGGAAACCCCTGTATTGTCGTTTTTATCTTTATCACATCTAAATAAATCGAAGAAAATTAATAAATCAGCGAATATACTTCTTGAATCACAAATCCACGAAATCATTTCTGCTTATTTTTTTCGGTGATATATTACGTTTTCCTAAATTTCTTTCTTATTACTTAGCCTCTGCAAAATTGTTTGGCAAAAATTTTACGTGAAATGTGCGTCGGATACTTCTCTTGACTTCCCATCAATTATTCTTAGGAAATTAGTTTTATTTGAAGTATAATAACTTTTCCAAATTATTCGACTAGAGCAATTAACGCATTCACTAAATGTATCATCCGACCTAGTATAGAGGTAACTGGGAAATAATTCTTCTTCCGACGATAAATTATAAATCAATTCTAGCGTCTTTACATCGGTTTTCGCAGCCAATAATCTTACACGATATTCGTTAACAGGAGTAGATGCGTGTTTATGCATTAACCGAACTCCGATTTTTTGTAAATTAAACAACGCTGAGATTTCCATAATTTCCTCGATGTAGTTATAGTTCACAGTTAACGTAGTTAATTTGTTTAATGAAGGAATAAGAAGCCTCTGCATTTTGCTAGAAAAATCAAATTCGCCAATTACTCTCTTCGTTTTTAAATATTCCAAATCTTTTTTGCCAACTCAAAAGTGCGTCTTCGACTTGACTCATTTAAAATTAAAGAGTAGAGGCTATACATTATATATATAATTTAAAAAAACTAATTTCTCGAATATTTTCCCTTATCTCTCTCTTACCCTCAACTGCGACACTCGCATATTAGTTTTAGCGCGATTAGATTTGGGATATAATAGTTTTCTAGAGTATATATATCTTATATCATATATATTCTCCTGAAGATATATATATATATATGAGTTATATATATATATAAGTGATAAGAGGATTATGATACCTCCGTAATTTAACAATTTTTAGTATACTTATCCATACGAATCTAAAGGATCTAATCATCTGAGTCCGAAATCTTAATAAAATGGTGTAATTATATTACTGGTATATTCTATATAAATAACAAAAGTGTAAAGGCCTTTAATAACGTTCGTTATTACGGTACCTCACATTAGCCTCTAAATACTTTTTTAGCGGATCTAGCTAAACTCCGAACTAACATATATATATGTATAGTGAACGCCTATGAGCTCAAAACCGTTTGCTCGAGCGACTACTAATTACGCTTGCTCAACGTGAGAATGGTTATCGTAGCTACTCTCGGTCGTACTTTGCTTACGGATTTTACGTTACGCATTTTTCTCAGGAAAGTCCAGTATACTCGCCTGATGGTTTTTTTTATTCTTTCTCGTACTCGATCTACGTACTGAAATCTGAATATATATACAAAATAATCGTAAGTAGAAGTATGAAATATGAATTCCTTTCCTTACTCTCTCCGTGTTTCGGTCAATCGATTACTAAAATATCGTAATTACATAAGAGCAATATCTATTTCATCACTGATATTATCTTATTTACGAATTCCGATAAACCATTATCAACGTTATCTAGGAAGGTTGTCTTTATATCGTAAGAACTACTCAGTATTTCATCGTCCACAATATTGCTTGCAGCTTTTTTCACATATTAGTTCCATATTTTTAGTTGATCTTCCTTCGTAATAATGATATTTTTATTTTTTAACATATAAAATATAATGGATTAGGTTAGGCGCATGTAGAATATAAAATATAATCTCATTTCGATCTAGTGGTACTGATATAATCGTAGATCAATACGCAGATTAGGCAGATATTAATAACTAAAGATTTAAAACTTATGATATAGATCAATCAGTGATTATCTGTTTTCGTATTGATTTGAGTGAGGTTGTTGATTATTGGATAGAGCCGTGTTAGGTGCGAGTTTGAGTGGCGAGAGGGAAATTTTTTAAAAGGTCAAATTGGTCGACATTAGAAGATTAATGAAAGCGTTGTGATTTTGTTTTGGAGTGTGTATTTCTGGGTTGTGAGTTAAAGTTTCTTGCTATATTGAAAGCCTAACCAGTATATATGGATAACTTAGATGGTAACTAACAAACGCTACCTAGTATTTAAGTTGGTCGGTTAGAAACTACTTTAACTAACTTAACATTAATTATCTATTATTACTTAACTCTAACCTACTACTAAGCCCTTGCGTGTGAGATTTGACTTGATCGTTCCATTGTTCGTCTCATTGGATAGACTAGAATTCGCTTGCGACGTTGATCGGATAAGAATGAAAAAAACAAACAAGGCTTTATAGAGAGAAAAATATTCTACAATGACGGCCTTGTTTTATGGAAACTAGTGTTAGTTATGTGGATAATGGATCGGACACATATGCCGAATTTTGGGATTTTTCTAAGGCGTTTGATAAGGTGAATCACGATATTTTGTTTAAAAGTTAAGAGATAAAATTCTCCATGGCAGTGTTGGAAATGTCGTATAATGGGTGTTTACAGAATTAATTTGTTAAATGTTAAATAAATAATTAAATAATTTATTTTCCAATACTAATAATAGTATTAATTGGACTTTTTGTTTTTTGTCTATGATTTGTTCCAAACGAAAAAAGGGGTTTAGGTTTAGTTTATAGGGTTTAGGTTTTAGGGTTTATCGTTTATGTTTGAGTGGTTTTTAATGATTCTTCAATGGGTAAATTGTTTTTTTTTTGTTTGGGTTGTGGTAATTTGGCTTTTTAGTATTTTGTGGCTATAATTCTGACAAATTAGACGTTAGTAGCGTACGTAATTAACAACATAGAATAGGCCTACTAAATACTATTATTAGCCTACCTTTATCTATCGTGGCCTTATGTTGTACCTAAATTTTTAATAAAAAAAAATGATTCAAATTTTTCGCTTATTCCTTGTAGTGATTCGTCTAAATGATTCATGGCTTTGAATGATATGATAAAGATAAAAATAATTTCCTAATTATTTACACTGGGCCAGTTTTAGATATAGAAAGTTGATATTGTTTAAGAAATAGGAACTAGATAGTGAGGATTTTTATGATATTTCGTTAAGTTTTATGTCTCGTGTGTTGGTCTATATGAGGTTCTAATATGCTGCCCTGATGGTATAGTTTTAGTGCTTGATACTTTGTATAAACCATAAATAATATCTGTCTATTGAAAATATAAATTTTGACAAGAGTTTGGTTGTAACTTCATTAAGAAAAACGGCTAAGAGAGATTGTGTTGGATATTATAGCTTTATTATTATTATTATTAGATTATTGTTATTATTATAATATATATATATATTATAAGTTTTTGTACTTATAATTATATTATAATATATATGTTATTATAGGTTGGTTGATTATGCTATTTATATATATATTATTATATTATATCTTTTTTATATATATAATAGATATATATTATAAGGCTGTGGTGTTTAATGGTTGTTGAGTTTGGGGGTTGTTTTTAGTTTGGTATTTATTTATATATTATTATTATATATATTATAGTATTATATTATAATGACATAGGAAAGCAAGATTGGTTTATATGTAAATACTAGAGATTCAAGTTCTTGTGAACTCCATTTAATTTTCTATGCCCTATGGGTACATCTTTTTTCCTTTACATAATCTTTCCACGAAATTACCTGAGCCAAAATTCCGAGGCAGAGAATTACCATCTGATATTGGGAAAATATTTTAATCAGATAATTTGTACAGTGAAATATTTAAGGTGTTTTTCCGTCGCCCATTATCAGAAGCATTTTTAATATATAAATAATTAATTTTTAAGATAAAATAGTAGTAATTAGTCTTTTTATTACAACTATCTATTAAACGCATTTAGGACATTTAAATTTTGATTATTTTACTTCTTGAATATTTTCAATATTTATATAATTATATATTATATTAATATATATATATAATATATATTATATATATATATTATATATATATATATTTATATATATAATATTTAAGTAAAAATAATTTTATAAATATATGTTTTTACATCAATTGGTATTATATTTTATCTATATCTATAAGTAATATAATTATATACTTGTTGTGAGTTTTCAGCCACAATTACATGAAGAATTTTTAAACAAATGTAACAGTCAACTTTGGTTGAGGTGCCAAAATTTTAATAAGATTTTTGCTATATCATAAGTTAGTTTGCGATTGTATCCGTTCGTAGACCTGCTTTACGAAGCCCCACCTCACCACCAGTCCAGAATACTTAAATAGAAAAGAGTGTTTACTAAAAATGAGAAAGTGTTCCTGGCAAGGATTCTATAACATTGTTTGCAACAAATAAAATTGTCAACTGTGTGACAAAAGTATATCATGAAATCGAAAGGATTTTTAATGGGATAAGAAAGAAAGGGTTCCAGACAAGCGTCCGTGAAGCCTTTTATGGCAAAAATTAAGATACTATAAAAAGTTTCTTTATTATTACTAAAAGAATTTACTTTCTAAAAAGTAGAAAAATAAAAATAGATTTTATTTAAAAAATGGTTTCAATATTAATATATAGTTAAATATTAATAATAAATATGATAATAATATAATAATATATAATATAATATAATAATAATAATTAATATAAGAAATAATAATAGCAATAATAATGAATAATATATATATAATATAATAAAATATAATAATAAATTAATAATAAATAATATAATAATAATAATAATAATATTAAAATAGTAATAATATATAGTCTAATAATAATAATAATATAATTAAATAACAATAAATTAACATAACAATAACAATACTAACATAACGAATAACAATAACAATAACAATAACAATAATTATAATAATAATATCATAATATATAATAATATAATGATTAATATATAATAATAAGTAATAAATAATAATAATAACATATCATATGAGGAGAAAAGAGCTTAAGATGTTATTTCCTTGAAGATGTTTGGAAACAACAATAATATATTGATTATATGTGTTAATCTTTCATGAATCTTAAGAGATTAATGTTACCTCTAGTAGTGGTTAGGCTGTAGTGGTAACTTGAATTGTTTATAAAGTAGATAAAAAGAGAGTAGGATTCTTTCCTCTCTCTCTCTCCGTGTGTTTCTCTTTCTTTCTCTCTCTTTCTCTCTCTCTCTTGGCTCTCTCTCTAAAATTACAAGATAACCCCCCGATCTCTTCTTCTTCTCAATTGACAGCACTCTCTTCTCCTTTCTCGTCTCTCTTCTTCTCTTCTCTCTCTTCTCTCTCTTCTCTTCTTCTCTCTCTCCTCTCCTCTTCTCTCTCTCTCTCTCTCCTCTCAATTACGATACACGATCTCTCTCGTCTCTGTCATATACTGCAGTGTATCTTAACTTTCTTCCTCTTTCTTATTCACTCACTTAATTGCTTATTATCAATTATTTAACTCCTCTTCTCTTATCTCGGCTCTCCTCTCTCTCTCTCTTCTCCTTCTATATATTATTATATAATATAATATATTATATATGATTTAGTATTGTTATTATTAAAATATATAAATAATAAATAATTATATAAATTTTATTGTTTATGCAAAAATTATTTTAACAAATAAAAATACAATAAAAATAATATATAATATATAACTTTTCAGACAAGACTACTAAAAAATACAAGGTACAAGTCTAATATGTTTATAATGCTTTAAATTAAACTTACATGTTATCTCGTTTTATATAGATTGCATAATTTGTCTTTAGGCGAGGTTTATGAATTGTATGTTTAGATGTTATTACTTCTATTTGTTTTAGTTTGATTGTTTTGATAATGGTCGTTTGTGTGTTTATTATGATTATATTTTTTTGATTATATATATATATTATTTTATTCTTCATATATAAATATAATAGTTATATATATATATTCTTTGTAAGTAAATGTGAATTCCGTTATGAAATAAGTTTTATGGTCGTTTTTTGCTGGTGTTTTTTATAGTTAGTTCAAAGTAGTTATAGCTTCTGAATGAATATTAATTATATATATATACTATATTATATTATTTTAATATATATATTATTAATATATTAATATATATTATATATATATATTTAAATATAGTAATATACGTATATATTATATATGTCGAGATGTTCTTGATAAGAATTAATGTTAGCTTGATTGTCGTGATGAATAATCAACTGCGCATTTATTATCTGTGGCCAATCATTGTAGTTGAGTTGTTAAATTTGTAACACTAAATATCACTTTTGCATCAAATTTAATTGATAAATAAGAAATTAAATGAATAAATTTAGTTAAAGATAACACCAAACCCACGACTCAACACCAAATATATGGATTATAATGTGTTTTTTTGTCAATGTATAGTGATAAATCCTCTCCATCACCAATTGTTATGTGATGCTTACTGTGATAGGTTAGTGTATCCATGAGGAGAGATCCATTTCTCCACTGAGAGGACTTCTAAAGACAGCCTTAAACATAACCCTCATCCCTTTCTCTGTCAATCTCTTAGCAGATTTTAAGCTATGTCAATTTTATCGTACACTCCCACGGCACATCTTGAACAACCTTTCTATTATCTATTTTTCCCTACTAAACTGAGTACAACTTTCAAATGCAAATATATTGGGGAGTCAGCCCCCTTAGATTTAAAATGTGGACTAGCTGCGAATTTCCCCCCCCAACTCTGGGTGGATTCGTCGCCAGAAACATAAGCTTTATATAATATAGATATAATATATATATTATATTTATATATAATATTTATATATATATTATATATTTATATATATATATATATATATATATATTTATATATATATATATATTTATATATTATTTATAGTATATATATATATATATATATAGTATTATATATTTATATAATATATATAATATATATATTTATAATATATTATATTATTAATGATAATATATTAGTATATAGAATTATTTATATATATATATATAATTTATATATATATATATTATATAAATATATGTATAATATATTATATTATATATATATATTCTATATATATAGTAATATATTAATATATATAATATATATAATATATATATATATATATATAAATAATTATATATATAATATATATTATAATATATATTAATATATATATTATATATTTTATATATATATAATAATTATTTACTATTATATATATATATATATATATGCTATACATATATACAAGTATATATATATAAAACTTGATAAGCTTTTTGAAAAAGTTTTACAAAAGAATTACACAGGTTATTGATTGTATATATTGTACTGCATGTATGTTAATATTGTTGAGTTTCGCTGTGTGGGTCAGTTTTATGAAAAACAGGGGACCTCAAGTGGATAAATATTGTTGCTGTTTTTTGTTGTGAGTTTTAAGGACAAATCACTAATCCAACTATTAATCCCATCATCATTTTGGGTAATTCAAATATTATTCTGTATTTGTTCATAAAAGTCTTGCAGAAGATACCAACGATAGCCCTCTTCACAGATATTGAAATGTCTACCTTACCATATCTCACATTCTCTGATGTTCCACTACGTCAACAAACATTTAATGAAATAGTTGATAATTTCGAAAACGCAACTTTTGTGAGGAATAAAGAAAATTTAAATTAAAATTATCTTTATCTCATTTTATTTTATTATTTAATTATTATATTTTATTATTATATTATTATTGATTTTATTATTATATGATTATATTATTTTATTATTGATTTGATTATTATTGTTGTAGTAGTAAGTGTAGCGGTACTAGTAAAGTTAGTAGTAAATAGTCTAGCAGTAGTAGTGTAAGTAGTAGTTAGTAGTAGTAGTTAGTAGTTTGTAGTAGTAGTAGTAGTAGCTATCAATCTAAGTAATTATAACTAAAAATAAGCAAGTCATACTATGCTACACTATACTAATATAACTCTACTCTATAGACTTACTACTACTAATATAATATAAATAAATATAATAATAATAATAATAATAATTAATAATAATAATAAATATATATAATAATAATAATGAATTATATATAATATAATAATAATATAAATAGTATAATAATAATAATATAATAATTATATAATATATAATATATATAATTATAAAATAATAATAATAAAATAATAAAAATAATAATTAGAAAATTATCCGGCCATAATTGATAATAAAAATAATAATAATTAGTAATAATAAATTCTTTGCAAAGGTATTTCTGAAAACTTAAAGATCTTCCCTATCATGCAACAAATCATAAATCCTGAAAAATGTTTCGAATCCTATTTATATAAATATGTGGTTTTACATAGTTCGGTGAAAGTAGATGAATTTGTTTTATATGTGATATATTAATTTTATAAGCAAAATTTAATGGGTTATGTTATAATATAATATGAGTTTATCATTGAGTTAGTTATATATTTTTTGTTTTTGATTTTCTTTCATTATAATAATATAAAGTAATAAATTTAATAAAATAATTGTTTAGTCATAATAATTAATAAAAAATAAAATATAATTAGTTTATAAAACGTGTAAATAATTTGGTCGGCCACATTCGTCTTTTAATAACAATTAATAATAATGTTTCTCGGATCATTAGTAATATAATATAATCGTAAAAGTGAAATTTAAAAAAATAATATGTTTTATTAATATTAATAAAAAATAATAAATATAAATGGTAAAATTGGAAAATATCAAGTTTGCTGTTAGGGATAAAATCTCTTGACCGTAAGTTGATAAAAATGCGAATTAGATATTATTATTAGTGTTTATTATCATTATTATTATATTATTAATTTTATATTATATAATTATATAATTATTATTTTATTATTATGTATTACATTATTCATTCATTTTTTATGAAAAATAATTTTAAATTCCAAATTTATTATTATTCATTATTATTAATTATTATTATTAATTATTATATTTTATATTTATATATATATTATTATTATTATATTATATTCAGTATTATTATTTTATTATTTAAGTTTAATTTAATATCTGTTAAATATTTATATATTTATTATTAAATTATTAATTATTTTATTAGAAAATTATATTATTTATCATCTGATTATTTTATTATTATTAATTTTATTATTATTATTTTTATTTATATATTATACTTTATTATTTATATATATTATTATTATTGATTATTTTTATTATATTACATTATTATATTATATTATTATCTTTATTATTATTATTATTAATTATTATTATTTATTATTTTTATATTATGATATAATATTATTTTATTATTATTTTATTTGTTATATATTATCATTCTTTATACTATGGTTATTAATTATTATTCGGGTCTCAAGGAAACCGACATGTTGTTGCAATTAGTAGATCCCTTTCAGATACTATAAGAAATGTATTTTTTTTAAATTCATGCACTTAATGATAGTTGTAAGAATATCTGACTTGTAGAACAAATGTAAGTTTTGAATTTCAGGTTTTAAAGTTTTAAATTGAAATTGAAATTCCGAATTTTAACAGACTATAAATTTAGTTTTGGTTTATTATTATTTTTATATTTATTATTATGTATTATTATATTTATTATTATATTATTTATTATTGATATTATTTTTTATTATTATTATTATTATTATTATTATTAATATTATATATATTTTTTAATTATAGTATATTATATTTATTATTATTATTATTATTATTATTATTATTATTATTATTATTATTATTATTTATTATTATTATTATTTTATTATTATTTAATATTATTTATTATTATTATTATTATTTTTATTATATTATTATATTTTTTCTTCATTTGTATTATTATATTATTTTATATTATTATTAATAACATTTCAAGATTTCGATATCATACTTTAATTTATTTATTGTTATATATGTATATTTTTTTAATATTAATTTTCTTTATTTAAAATAATTAATAAACATATAAACTTAGAATTAACATTATATATGATATAAATATCCTATATAATAACAATAATACTACTATATAAATACAATAATAAAATAATAAAAATAAAAAATAAAAATAAAAAAAAAAAAAAAATAAAAAATAATAGAATAAAATAAAATAAAATAATAAAAAAAAAAATATAAATAAAAAAAAAAAAATTAAAAAATATAATAACAACTAAATATAAAAATACATAATAATACATACTACAACAACTAAATTAAATAAATAAAAAAAATAATGAGGTAAATCTTATAATAATAATACATATTAAAATATAAACTACTTTAAATAACAATAATGGAAATAATAAGAAAAACAAAAAAAAAAAAAAAAAATATAAAATAAAATAAATAATAAAAAAAATAATAATATACTAAAAAAAAATAAATAACATATATTAAAAAAAGAATATCTGATAATGCACTGCTAAATAACTATAAAATTCCCAGGAAAAGAATCAAAAATCTAAGATATTTAGAAAGGATCAGCAAAAAATATAAAAAAAATATTAAATTAAAAAAAAGAATAACAAAAATCTTAGTCTTTGAACTTCGATATTTGAAATAAAAAAATACCAAAAAAAAAAAAACAAGAACATGAAAGAAAAAAAAATAAGCAAAAATAAGTAAGCAAAACCCGAAAAAAAAAATAATAATAATACAAAAAAAAAAAAACAAAAAAAAAAAAACAAAGTGAAAAATAGATAAGTTATAAGGAGGAAAAAATTGGAATCATAAAGCAAATTTGATTGATCTACGAAAATAAAAACAAGATCAAGTTATTAACATGCACCAAGCAATATAAAGCTATACAGAATAAAAAATATAAACATATAGTAAAAACAACCAAAGGTAAAGTTATGATGCAAAAAAGAAAAACATATAAAAATATAGGTATATAAATGACGCTGAACAAAGAGTACCCTTTTTATTACCCAGGCAATGTATATAAAACGTATGGAAAACTACTATAGATATAATTCATATATTATTATATATTATATATTATATATTATATATATATCTATATAATATATATATATATATATATCATATTACTATATAAATATATATATATATATATATATATTTATATATATATATAATAATATATATATATATATTATATATTAGTACATCACTACTCTTTCATTACAAATGTATACATCTCCTTATTTTATTAATATATATATATATATAATATAATATATTTATATATATTATAATTGATTTGTTAATATATTATAAAAATTTTATGCAAACTTTTTTAAAGGTAATTTATGAGTAGATATATTAATGAATTTTTAATTGATTTTATTCTGAAGGTAACGAACTTATTATACATTAAAGCTATTAAAAGAAAGTCTTTTTGAGAGATAAGTTATGTATAATACATTATATATATATATTAATATTTATATATATATATATATATATATATATATATATATACTATAATAATTATATATATATATATACTTATATATTATATATATATCTATAATTATATATATATTTATTTCATATAGAGTAGGTTCCCTTTATACACACCTAACACCTATTACAGGGAAATCTTCCCTAAGGAAGATTAAGATTCCAAACGGTCTTCTAAAAGAGCGAATCTACCACCTTCATCCCATTAGGATTTGACGGCCTACGTTGGTGGCGTTGGTGCCGCACTTGGACGGGCTACGGTTGTGGGGTTGGTGACTTACAGAAATGTCGGCCTTTTCTGATGCACGGTGTTCTTTTATCATTGTTGCAATCCTTTTGCAGACTTTTCAATTTGATTTATTGCTTGGGTTGAAACATAACCCCTCTACTCTCAAGATCATTTCTTTTCCTTAACCGAGACATGCTGGAGTTCTTTGACAGAAAACCCTGCTCTGTTGATCTTACTGTCATTGTTCTCAATATTTCGTCAAATGGCAGTTTTATGCTACGGTCAGAATGATTATTTGTCTTGTTCGTGCGTCTGTGATTTTAAGTTTTCCAAAATTTTCTATCATTGGCTAAGGCTTCAATAATCTCTTTACTGCTAATTCTACTTATATTCTACTTTACTACACTAACTCAACCCTGACGTATCCTGAAATTCTTCGAATTACTCAAACTTCAAAGCAGAAACGTCCTTTCTTCACCCTTTTTCTGAAATATCATTTTGGGTCTTATTCTTAGTTCACACCCACCACCTTTCTAGATTTCTGCGATTGAGCTGATATGTTACTGCCTACACGTACTCTATCTCAGATGATCTCAAACAGTTGCCTCGAACTTCCATTCGTTAATCTGGTCGTCTTGGAGTACAGTCTTTATCTGTATCTTGTAAAACTTATTTAATCCTATTGTTAATCAAACTGAATGATTATTTTATTTTGGTTAACTATTTACCCTCCGAGTTACTTCCGATCCATATTCGATATCTCTAATCCTCTTCTTCTCTTCACGATTTTCTGCAAAAGACCTTGTATTGGGGCAAAACTAGGTCAAGATGGCAGTCGTACTTTTTTGCTTCATATGGAATGATAATGCTTCGGTGGATGGGGCGTTTTGGAGTGTGAAAAAAAACGCAAAACCGTTAAGGTGTTCTTATAGTTATGGGGGCGTCCGAATTCTTTCTCTTAAGCTAAATCTAATAAGCCTTGGTTTAACACTTCTTCTTCTCGTACTATTTGCCGTTATATTCTAACTCTAAAAACTCTTGCACCTTATATTTTATCCTGGAAAGGTCTAAAATTCAATCTCCGTAACACTAAAATTTCTCGCTTTAAACTATCCTATGAGGCTTGAAATCTCGTGTCACTCTTCCTCGTCTCTTTCCCCTTTCCCTCCCTGCAGTCTCTTCAAAAAGCCCTATAACCGATATGCCTTCTGCTTAAGCTGAACTTTTCACCTAAACATTTGCCTCTAATTTAACCTTAGACGATTTCGCAGTTAGTCTCACTTCTCCACCCATTCCAACTCATTTATGCCTAATATTGTAATTTGGTCAAAGTATTTCATTTCTGCTCTCTCTGAGATTAACATTAAAATGGCTTACGGTTCTGATATTATTCCTTCTATGGTTTCCAAAACTTGTGCATCCGAGATCGCACCCTACATTGGAAAATTATTCCCGTCTATGCTATTCTACTTCGGTCTTCTCTTCCTGTTGAAAATGTTTCCTCATCCAGTCTGTTCCCCCACCCCAAAAAAAACTCTCTAAGGTCAAACTATAGCCCTATCTCTTTTGCCTCTGCTTAATCTAAATTTTCAAATTTTTACTTAACGGAAAGATTCAGTAATATCGCAATTCCTCTAATTTAGTCTCTGATCGCAAGTATATTTTTGGTAAGAAGAGCTCTACTAGTCTCTATTGGTTTCCTTTGGTCCCCATTAGTCTCTATTGGTCTCCATTGGTCTTCATTGGTCTCTACTGGTGATTCTCTTTCTCTTCTTTCTGATTCTTGACCTCTGCCCTTTGTCACCTCGGTGAATCTTCTGCTGTGGCGAAAGACAAATCGAAAGTCTTCGATAGATTATGGCACAAAACTTTAATTCGATATCTATGCTTCTTTCTGATTTTCTTTCCGGTCGATCAACAGCATTTGTTGTAGACTGCACGCTATAATTTGTGTTTTCAAAGTTGATACAGCTATGTAAAAGACCGTATCTATAGTAAAAGGATATGTAATAAAAGTGTTGGCGGGGCAGAAAATTCATAATTTTTCCAACAGCAATTAGAAATAAGAAGATTTGAGCGGTTTCTCCAAAGTTACCATTCTAGTTTGTAGATCTCCTTTTTGGAGAATTGGAGAACAGGTATAATGTACAGCCTCAAATTCGTTAATTTCTCAAATCTCCTCGGTAATCTCAAAATCTCGTAATTCTCAAAAATCTATCGTTAATTCAAGAATATCAGGTAATCTTCCTCAACATCTCTTCGGTAATCTCAATCTCGTTAATTATCTCAAATCTCTTAGGTTAATTCTCCAAGTCTCCGTAATTTCCTCAAATCTCTCGGTATCTCAACAATCTCGGTAACTCCTCAAACTCGGTACAAAATTCTAAACAAAATTTAACATCAAAGTAATCTTACAAAATAATCATACAAGGAAAATTAAATATTCATACCAAAATCATATCAGATACATCTAAATCCGTTAATTTCTCAAAATCAGCAATTCTCAAACTCAGTAATCTCAAAATCTCGTTATTCCTCAAATTAAGGTATTGTCAAAATCAGGTAAATCACAAGAATCTCGTATTCCTCAAGGAATCTCGGTTCCTTCAAACTGTCACACAACAATATAGTGAACATCTTCAAAAAACACACTCAAACAACCTCCGTCTTCGTATATTCTTTTTTTATTTATTTTTTCTCGTGATCGTTAACTTTAAGGACTCACCATTGCATCTATTTCTAAGCAAGATCTCAAGAGATAGAAATGTTCTTGAGACTTTTCCTCAGTATTTTTATCACGTCACCCAGTTGCTTGCTCTTTTAGAGTGGGGTCGCCCTGTGTAGAGTGAACGCTCACACTCTGTCGCAGTTTCACTAAAGAACTCTTCTTAGTATGATGGAGTCTAGGGCTTATGTTATAATACCTTTCTGCTACTCAACGAAATATCTTCAGTCTATTCCACACTTCGAATTGCTGTAACTCGCTTATTTCTATCCCTATTACAATGGGACACCTGATCTTTACTAAACTCTCCTTCTCATCCTCTCTCTCTCTCTCTCTCTCTCATCTCTCTCTCTAATCTCTCTCTCTCTCTTCTCTCTCGCTCTCTACTGCTGATCTCTTTCTCTTCTAAAAACTCTCTCTCTTCTCAACGGACAATGCTTTTCTAAACTCTCTCTCTCTCTCTCTCTCTCTCTCTTCTCTCTCTCTCTATCTCTTCTCTCTCTCTCTCCTATGTCAATGGCAGTGCTTTCTGAATCCTCAGTCGCATACCTATTTCCTTCTCTATCCATCTTAAGATCCCACAACTTAACCACCAATGCTCAATTTACATTATCACTACGGAAAGTAAGATACACTCCTATTAGTCTGTTTCACAGACCTTTGGCTTTCACATTCCAAAGCCGGGGTATTTGGCATTATTTGTGTTCCAATTGGATCTAGTTGGAGATTAACCAATTCTTTGAGGTATTGTAGGCTCCATCCTTACCACCGAGAATTATATATATATTATTATATATAATATATATAATTATATTAATAG